>JAPMOQ010061498.1:1663295-1742829 GCA_026543055.1 Argiope trifasciata | reverse complement strand
GACACTTACCACACCTTTTAACTAGTGCAGACTTCAATAAAAAAAAACAATTGTAGAAACAGTCGGACATGATCATCTCTTAAACTAAAATCGCATCAGATTGTCCATAAGCGCACCAAGTCCAGTTGTCCAATAATTGAACTGTGTAATTCTAATGGAATCTTGCCGACCTTGCTATTTTCAAGTAGATCTCATAAAACTACACTTATTGAATTCACAGATTGTTGAAACTTTGAAATCGTAGAAAATGTGTTCTCGTAGTTTTTCAACAGTTCATCATATACATTGTTTTCCCTTACTCTGCTAATGGATTCGCTCATTCTAAGTTTTAAAGAATTAGTAAATGATATCTTAATTGATAAGGTGGGAAAACGAGAAAAAAATCAGTTATAGCCAACCAAACAACTACTTTAATGTTGCTTTTTACATGTGAAATTTCATTTTTCCTAGACGTCTTGTAGAAATTCTGAATGAAACAACTTTCGATGGGGTGAGTGGACCACTTCATTTTATGGGGTCAAGCCGAGTTTCGGATGTAATTATTACTCAATGGGTGAATCATACAGTCCGGGAAATTGGAGTATATCGCCCAACTTCTCCAAACGATGGGATATTGGAACTTAACGAATCAGAGATACGATGGCAAACGGATGATGGTCGTAAACCTGAAGATGGATCCAAACGTAAGTTTCTACTATTCAGCATAGATGATTTTTGATGAGTAACAGTTTTTGAGTTCGTAAATTTATGACCGAACTTCTTCATTTTTTTATAGAATATTCCAACTGTTCTGTAGAAGGTCTAAGAAAATTGCTGAATGTTACTTGTGACGTAGCGGTAGCAGTTATAAATATTTTAGCGCTGGCACTTTTCGCTGTATTTGTGATGGCAGGAATAATTTTCTACAAGCGTCGGTAAGTTAACATATTGAATAAATGCTATAAAATTCTTAAGTTATTATTCTTTCATTCGCCAATAATTCGAACAAATTTATCTTTAATTCCGAAAGAAGGACGTTGTTTTGAATGCTTCAAGAAAAATAACCCTAAATACATTATGCGACATTGTAATATATGTCTCAGGACAATTTTTTTTAATTAAAGAAATTTTGTTCGTGGAATCTCTCGTTATAATTGCCAGAACTTGTCTCATTATAAATGTTCTATAAAATATTGAACAGTATTTTTTAAATTTACTAATTGTACATAATGATTAATCCACTTTTAATGAAGTTGCATTGTATAAGAATTGCAGAAAATAATTAACTCTTTCAAATATATGTTAGAATAAGATTTGCAAATTTTAAATGATTATATGATAACTTTCACATTTTCTTCAGACACCTGGGTAAATATAGAATAAATAGATTCATCAATAGTATTCAAATTTTTTGGATCAAATCCTGGACGAAAGCAGCGAGTGAAAATACAGAAATATTCAGCTTTATAAAGAATTCAGTTAAATTGGCATGTCCGAATTTTATATTGATATAAGTGTTTGTATGTATTCGAAATTCCATGCATGAAATTATAGTTACACTTACGAATAATCCTGATTTATGAAATTCATAATTAAAGTTTATATCTTATGATCAATTTCGAAAATATATATTGTTAACAAAATTCCCTATGTAATTCCATATTTCCAAGGAACAGCAAGAAAAAAAAATATTATGTATGAGCATATTTTTGCTTTAATTTCACTAAGTAGCATATTCAAGCTTTGGGAGGTGTTTCTCTTGTATATCTCTCTTCTTTAATAATTTTGATAATACAAATAAACGTTCTTATACAAGTTATCTCTAATCGTGACCTTTAAACTAATATCTAAACTTTTATAAATAAGTACATTACTCCTCATTGAAGAAAAGGCTTAAAATGACGTATTTAATTATATTTTATATTGAGTCAATAAATGTATTGCTAAAAAAAATCTAAATGTGCAGACAGTTTTCTCGCCCATTAGCCATATTTATAGAAATATTCTTAGCATCTAAGAATTTAAAAAGAACCGCTCTAGTCATCTGCACCCAAAACTGGTAGTTATGAAACTTAAAATTTTCAATGGTTTTCTCGAGACTTTTAAAATAGATGTTCAAAACTTCATAACTGTGTCAATTTTAGCCGTCGCAGAGAAAGGGAACTTCTTTTGTTTGAAAATGCTAGTGTAATCTATACTTATAATAAAGCTCAGTGTGTGTGTGTGTGTGTGTGTGTGTGTGTGTGTGTGTGTGTGTGTGTGTGTGTGTTGGCGCTCTACAGGAACTACTCTAACTGGCGCTCTATTTGAACCTACAGCTACCAAATTTGGTATATGTATACCTTGGATGTCGGAAATGTGCACCTCGGAGCCCTTTTTTCGAATTTTTATTAAGAATTTGAATTAATTAAAATTTAAGCGAAATTTCGAAGTTTTTCCGTTATAACTTTCGAAATTATTATCGGACAAACATGATTTTAACATCAATTTAAAGATAAAAAAATTAGCTTTCTAATGGTATCAGTGTTTTAATGTATAACTTAAGCCTCTATTTTTAACGAATTTTTAAAGAAATATTTTAACTATGTTTTTTTGATCACGTGACCTGATAAAAGAAAACAATGACGGAAGTTCAAATAATAATAAAAAAAACTATCATCGTAAATCAAGTCTAAAGAAATGATACTTTCAGCACGGGACTGGATAAAATAACATAAATATAAAAAGTGATACTTTCTAAAAAAAATAAATGCAAGGCAAAGGATTCTATAATCGTTTGCAATATCTAAATGATTAATTCAATAAATCTTCTTTATTTACGGTAAACCTGATTGAATTTAGATAGGATATGCATTGAACTCCCGACCTAATGGCATATTTCTATAATCGTTTGCAATATCTGTATCATTAATTTAATCATTTTTTTTTCGCTTTTTCGCTTTCTTTCAAAAAACAAATTTAATATTTTGGCAACATCACCGAAAAATACATTTTTAATATTTTGGAAGCATAACCGATAATTAAAACTGACTGATTTATAAAATTAAAGAATATTATCAAGAAAACGGGTTCTTTTAGAACTTTCCGTCCATCATCTTAAAGAAAATATTAATTTCAGACCAATAAATGCCCGGAATTACTTCAAGGCTAATGAATATGTGATTTAATTGAAAATTTTAGAACGCATTACTCATGGGAACCAGCTGGTCACCAAAGGCGGCTAGTCAATAATATTTTAGTTCATTTGACTAAATGGATTGGTAGGGGGGTATATATGAAAATTGAGTTTCGTCTTTTTTCAATTATACATTCATTGATTCACACAGTATAAAATATAATCATTTACGAGCATTAATCCGACTGGAATTGTAAACCTACCTCTGATAGTTTAAAAACTACTAGGTTTATTTTCGATTAAAGTGGAAATTTTGCATAATTTTAAGTCTGAGGATAGCAATAGCACCATTGTTAAGAATATTCAGTTGCCGTTATTTAAAAAACCATCTTCTCATCACCCAAGAATAGATTTTCATTTCGCCAAGAAAATGTGGTTTTCTATATAGGCGGATAATGTTTCGTAATCTTCAAATTTCCAAAGCATGAAAAAACGAAATACCGAACGTAATTATTAGTTATTTTTATTAATTGGAAATTTTTGTCAATTTTCTGCAAAGCGTACTTTTTTATTTACTGCTTGCAAATTAAAATTGAAAAGTAATTTAAGATAGCTAAATTATTAGTTTGACTAACTGTACCTAAAAAGAAAGTTTAAAAATAAAACCGAAAGGAAGATTTTTATCCCTCTCTATTAAATCCTTTATTTTTAATGTTTTTTTTTTTTTTTTTTTACATATCTAAAATGAATAACATGTTACGTTGTTTTTTAATTAATAAAAATGTTAAGTTTTGAATTTAACATATTTCAAACATTACAAAAATCCAATTTATAATAATTCTCTGACTCTTCTTTTTCTCTTCTAGTTACGAGAAAAGAATGAAAATTACGGAGGCAAGAATGAAAGAATTAGGTTTGATGGCCAACAGCGGACCTTTCGCACTCGACGAATGGGAAATGCCAAGAGATCACATTGTAATCAACCGGAAATTAGGTGAAGGAGCATTTGGCACTGTATATGGTGGAGAAGCGCACATTAAAGACAAAGGATGGATCGCTGTGGCCGTTAAAACTTTGAAAAACGGCGCCAAACCAGAAGAAAAGGTTATTTAAGGATCAAATTATTTAAATGATATTGGCATCATATGTTTTTTTTCTATTTTAAAAAATGGCGCTAAACCAGACAAATAGGTTATATAAGGATCAAATTATTAAAATTTTATTGACATTACATTTGTTTACTCTAAATTATCAATTTTCTAACTTAAAATTGTATAGAAGGGATTCAGTTGTCCTTGAACCCTAAGGATAGTTTCCGGATAAATGCCATAAAGAAAACCTGATATTACCGTTAAGTGCATGTTTGTTTGAGAGGAATTTTTAACGATTTATTTTTTTCAGTTTATGGATTTAAAAACTATATTAAAAATTCAAACATTCAAAACAAATAATAAATAAATAAGTTTTTAAATTCTTTGATTTCAAGCTGTGAGATTCTCCGGATATCTGCTTCAGGATAAATATTTTTTCCAAGTCCTTTTATAGTTAAAATTTTCTCACATTAAGCATATTTTTAATTATGTTTCGATAAGCAATAACATGGTTATAGATAAATGTCAACAAAGCGCGCAAGCAATTTGATGCTGCAAATCAAGAGTTGGTACTTTTAATAACAAATAAGCAACAAAGAAGGGTGATTTAAATAATCATTATTCGTATATATCTTTAATAAATTCTTCGGCATTTTAATGTTTAGTTCAAAAAAATGCTTATAGCTTATCAATGCTATAAATTTACAATTCGCTATCTTATAAAGAGTAGAAAAATTAGGCATTGTGCATAGATCAATACCAAGACAGTTCATGAGAGTGATAATAATTCGAATTATTTTTACGGCCATTGATTTTCCATTTCAGATGAATAATATCGAAGTCCTGTCAAAACTCGGAGCACAACTGGATTTCGCATTTCTGAAGGAAAATATGGCATGATCTTGGGAAGGAATCGATTTCTTTGTTTTAAGTTAGAAACAGTCGAACTTATATTATTGATTACAAATGTTATTAACAATATTGGCTAATTTTTTGTATCATTATAAGGTTAAAAATAAGCAAACATTAATGAATGAAGATAACGACGAAATAGAAATATTTTTTTAATTAAATGTTTTATTTTATGAAAAGTACAACTAAGTGATAAAATCATCAGAAACTAAAGTGAGCACGATACAGATTTGAACAATGTGTTTAATGGGATTTTTATTTAATAATGGATTATAATAAAGAATATTATCGAAATTAATTTCACCAAAAGCACAGATTGTTCAATAATTGGTCCATTTAATGGTTGACCATTTACTTTGCGTTAAATCATTTTTTTCTTTTAACAGCAAGCTCAGCGCAATTAGTAATAGATTTCACAAGGATGATTGCTTTTATTATGACCAAAGAAAGCAAAAGCCTTGATCTGTAGACGAAACAAATTCCCTGAGAGTGACGGTTAATCATTTTAATGGAATCATACTGAGAAGAAAGTAATGAGTCTCTTAAAGCAATTTTCATAACCATTTTTTTTTTATGCCGTGGCATTATTTTCTTTTGTACAGCTACATTTATAATCTAACTTTAAGATTGGAAGATAGGGGTAAAATTGATATTGTACTTATCAATATCGTTTGTTATTTGAAAATCTTATAGCTTAATTTTTGCGCTGTGTTTTACTAAACATTTGAACATTGAGTAAAACCACTTTCTTTTCATTTTTAGTTAGATTTTCTTAGTGAAGCGGAAGTCATGAAGCAGTTTGATCACGTGAATATAGTCAAATTAGTTGGTGTTTGTACAATGGGTGAGCCTGTTTATACTGTGATGGAATTTATGCTGTATGGTAAGTTTTTGTTGTGAAACTTGCTATTTTAGCAGAATAGATTATTAAGGTAAACAGATCTTTAATGGAATGTTTCGCTTGTAGGTGATCTGAAAACGTATCTTTTAAGTCGTCGCAGCATAGCGGCTCAAAAGGATCGAATGAACAATGACGAAGTATCAGATAAAAGATTAACCAACATGGCAATGGATATTGCTCGAGGTCTGAGTTACTTAGCAGACAAGAAATTCGTTCATAGGGATCTTGCCTGCAGAAATTGCTTGGTTAACATTTCAAGATCAGTCAAAATCGCGGACTTTGGGATGTGTAGAGCCATGTACGATTCTGATTACTATCGATACAATAAGAAAGGTAAGTATGCATTAAGACCTTTTGAACTTTCAATTTTTTATAATATCTAAATTTATCTAAGCGAAATCATCTCAAAAATTATTTGAAATTAAATCCTGACTTTCCAGGAAAAAAGGAATTTGAGTTCATTAGGCCCTAACATGAACGTTTCAATAAAAGGAAATTTGGAAGTCGGGTTTTCATTAAAACTGATGTATATAATATATCAAGTTGATATTTAAATGAATTTATTGAACATCTTTTCAGAGTTTTTCAGGTAATCTTAATAAAGGAAATCTATCGCTTAAAAATTTATAATATCTCTGGAAACAGCTTTTAAAGTTGCTACACATATCTGTTTCTTTCCATTCTCTGATTTTCTTCATTGCTTATAAGGGTTTGCATTCTGATAAAAGAATTTTCCTAAATTTTTCTTGATACCTTTTGAAAATTTGTATTAAATTATTGGTCGTTTGATATTTTTTCATCTTTTCATATGAGTATTTGACCATTTTAAAATTTTTATTTCTCCCATCAACGAAAGTTTGTTTTTCTTGTTTCTATAAAAGAGATTCACACTCATATACCTGACATTTCCTTGAATAACGATAACGTATTCTGAGTTGCAAGATATTAGCCGTTTAATCTTTTCAAATGAGGATGTACTCTCGTCTGACGGCTAATTTGATGCTGGCATAATTTTTTGTTTAAAAATTTTGTTGTAGATATATCAGTTTTGAAGAATAATCGATTCCACTGAAAACTTTTAGTAATATTAAAGGCAGCTTTCCTCCTGCATTCCAAAATTCAAATTTTCTTAACATTAAGGATCCTCCATAAATAAATGAAATAAATGATAAACTGTTTTCCATTTGAATTTCTTGAGAGCTTAAAACATTCGACAACAATACCGCCAGACGCTGTATTAGCTTTAAATTTTGCTTGAATCTTTAATATATGAATCTGAAATACGCCATTTCTTAATCTTTAGTTAACCATTCTGAAAATTCAAAGAAATATCTCCTTGGCAATCAAGCAACCTTCTCTACATTGAATCAAACGAGTAATCTTCGTAATAACATTACATTTCGCATCTTTTAATTTGAAATGCAAGGAGAAAAAAGAATATAAGCAAAAACTTGAATTCATATTAGTTATTAAGTTCAAAAGAATTGCATTCATTGAAAGTCCTCATTTAATAGAAAAAAGCAAATTAATTTCTTTGATCAATAGCCTAAAATATCAGAATTTCTGAATCTACAAAAAAGCTACAGAATACGGGGGAACGATTTCTGCGTATCACCTAATCATCCTTGGATGAAATTGTATTATTTCTCTGCATGTGCATGGTTTTCTAATGGCACACTTATCTCATTCTGTTCTCTTTTTACTCTGTCATTTGTAATAAGATTTAGTAATTTAAAATTGGCATTTTATTTCGTGCATGACGTATAATAAAATATTTGCTGATTCAGCTGCAGTTTTATTGCATCATTTAGAGGCTATATCATAACGAATCACTGTAAACGTTTTTAAATATATATAATAATATAAAAGTATGTATAATATTTTTATATTGAGAATCATTCCGATTTTTCAAAGGAATGCTACCTGTCAGATGGATGGCACCCGAAAGCCTTATTGACGGTCTTTTCACTCCGCCATCTGATGTATGGAGCTATGGCGTCGTATTATATGAAATCATTACATTTGCCAGTGTTCCTTACCAAGGTTTATCTAATAGTCAAGTTCTTGAGCACATAAAGAATTTTAATACTTTACCTATTCCAAAGGGATCAAAACCTGAACTGTAAGTATATTTAATGTCTTTTTCATAAAAAAATATCAGCAAAACCTATATTCATACATTTTCCCTTTTTGTTCTTAGAACTGCGCTGCTACAAAAGTGCTGGGCTAGATGTCCTCAAGATAGACCTCAAGCAGTCGAGATAGTTGAAATATTAGCACAAAATCCAGAGTTAATATCTCCTTGTCTTGATGTCCCAACATCTAGCGTTGAAGTTATGGATACTGGAACTTTAGAACTTCCAATGCAAGATCGTACAAGAGGACATTCTTTATCGGCTGTTTGGCAGAGCCGTAGAAACATGGCTTCTTTGGATCTGACTGATGCTGATCTGGATTCACACCAAATTTCAATGAACAGCCATGAAAATTTGATTTTAAAGCATGGGTTTAAATTCAATAAGAAAACTTTGCATGAAAGTTTTAGAAGAATTAAAAGAGAGTTCAATAAAGATAAGAAAGAATCTTCGGATTTTTTCCCACAGATCACGTATCTTTAAACCTTTATTCTTACGAAAATCGATACGTTTTAATGACAGAAATGGGAGTGAGGAAATTTGCGAGAGGGAAAAACGTACTTTGGTTTTTCATGATGTAAATAGCAATATTTGCTGTGTTATGTGTTTTTGATTGTTTTATACTTGCACTCTTGTTTTATTTACGATTCAGTTTTTCTAAAGGGAAATGTCCTCTGCTTCATGTAACATTTTGATATGTTTCTAAAAGAGATTTAAAAATCGAAATTTTCATCATAATTTTAACCGTTTTTTTGTAAATTAGTCTTGAATTTTGCTTTCCTTTTAAGTGTTATATACTTTTTTACTTCAATTTCATTTCCGCTATCTCTATATGGGAATAATTTTTTTAGTTGATAAAAATAAGTAAAAAAGATTAAATATAATTTTTCTTTATTAAATTTAGTCTTAGTTTATATTTTTTTGTTCAAATTTGTTACTTTTTTTTCATGATGCATGAAGCAGTGAACAAAGACTGCCGGCTTTAAGTTAGATTTTTTTTTTTAATGTTGAAGTTATTTATTTGTGTATATTTTGTAAAGTATCTCACTTTATGATGCGATCTTAGATTTAACAATTTTTCTGCAAACCTATAAGATTTTTTTCGTGTGTGTAATCTTCATACTCCCAAAACAAGACGAAAAAGTGTTCTAATTTTACCAATAATTGAGAAGCTCTATGAGAGAAAAAACTTTTTCAAATAGCGTAGAGTGTATCAATGCACTTTTGTAAAAGGTTAATAATTTGAAACCACTTATTTGCAAGAAAATTTTCCTACCAATTTTTGAATCTTGTAAAAAGTTAATGATTTTGTATTTCACTTGTATTGCACGAGAACAATATTTTAACATTTCACAAACAAATTATCCTGCAGAGTGATCATCATTGTAAATCTCATTTTAATTCTTACGATCATTTTTGTAGATTAATGAGTAATTGATCTCATTAAAATTTATTCCGTTTTAAATACATCAAGTAAATATTTGGACTTTTTAAATTTCTCTTTCGCTGTAAATCATAATTTTAGTGATTTAAAAACTGTAAGGTTCATGATGGTACATAAGGAATTTTTTTTTTTTTTTTCAAAAGAAACCTACAATTATTTTAGCAGATATGTTGCTAGAACTATTCTATAATTTTTTTTTGTTTCCAATATAATTACTCGCAATAAGCTTTTAAAAAGTCTATAGTACTTACATCGCTAAAGGTTATAATTATTGATTTAATGCAATTGAATTGCTGGTGAAGAAAAAATAATGTTGCTTAAATTTAAAAAAAATATATACATAAGTACGTTTCCTTTCCTTCAAACTGTCTTCTGTAAAAATGCACCAGTTAGTCTAATTACTACCTATCTATGCATCTTGCTAAAAATTTACACTTTTGTACTACTTTACTAAATAAATTAATGATTAAATCGTTTTCATTAACCAGATTTGCTTGAAATATTTAGAGTTTTTAGTTTTGTGGTTTTGTAATTTTGATAACTGGTTTTCTAATAAAAGTTGGCTTGTGTATTGCAAATTAATTATTGAGAATTGTTAAATATTTTATAGGACGTATTCTTTGTTATTCTCCCTGACTACAGAATTATTCTATTCTCGTAGCATGTTAAATTTTGATGCAAGATTTTATAGTTGTTATTCATGTTTAATTCTGAAAGAATATAATTGTTGTAGACTCATGATGTGAATGAATTCGGTAATTTTAATAGCTTATGATATAAATACAAGTGACTTTTGTAACATTTTTTATTGTTTGCTATATAATTAAAATTTAATTTCAGCTTTAAGAAATAAAGCTATATATTTTAATTTATTTGCGAGTTAACTGTTAACTAATTTTAGTGTTTCGATCACACACTACTTTTTCGTGTTTTAAAAATTGGTTTATATTTTATGGTGTATAATAAAGATATGCGTTAGAAAATTATTTACACTTTCTAATTTCATTTTATTTTTTTATTAAGGTACATGCCAGTTTACACAATATAACCTATTTCATTTGGTTTGTTAAATCATGTTGGAAAACTTGTAAGTTTTGTATGTAAGAAAGCTGATTAATATTCTTTATAAATATTATTTTTAACACACTTCGTTATGCGATTATTTTTTTGTCTTTCTTAGTTTGTACTCATCATTTGTGCACAAACTTTCTATTTTATCTCTTACTTGTATTATCGAAAAACCGTCAACAATTTTAAAGCCGATTAATTAATTTCTTGAAAACATTTATCATCCCATTTTAATTTTCAAATAAAACTACTATGAATCAACTTTGAAATCTCGCTTTGTGGATAGAATTTGAGTAATACACCACAATCTTTACAAAAATTCATATTTTATTATCTGAAGTCAATTAATTTTTAAATAGTATTTTATTTACAGCTTGATGTAAGAATCACAATTTTTCATGAATTCGTGCAATTTAAATGCATTAAAAAATACTTCCTACGTTTCAAAACCAAAAATATAACAAGCCGATTGCTGAAAGTTGAATACTTCTTAGATGTTTAAATATTTGCATTTGTCTGAATACTCTGTAAAAAGTGAAAGGTTACGTTTCGGAACGATCGATATTGTTTTTAAATTCCGTTCGCATTCTATTATTTTAACATTCTTTTATGAAAAGATTTAAGCTTTTTGTTCGTGTTTAAGAAAAAAATCAAAAGTCGTATCTCTTCTTTCTGTAGTAACGTAAATGCCTAAAATATATATTCAGATTCATATTCAGATTCAAATAAATCTTATTTAAAACTAATTTCATTACATTTTATTAATAGATCCAGATTTCAATTTTTTTTTAATGTTACCAATTTTTTTTTCTAATCTGTATATTAGATTCTATTACATTTTGATGTGTATTTCTTACCTATTCCTCATTTTATACTTGGTTATTTGTATTTGTAAGTTAACTTGTACTGGTTTATCTATGTTGGTGACAGTAAATATTTTCATAGTATGTTAATATTTCTTCAATATACACATTATCATTATTTTCAAACTCCTTTATCAGGTTATTTGGATTATATTTTTACTGCAATTATTGAAGATTTCATCCTTTTGAAAACAATCCAAAATATCCACTTTCTAAGCAATGTTTGATTAAATGAATATAACTGTGATATCTCTAAAACGGTAATATTTCTTGATTATTGCTTTACATTATGCGTAACTTTATATCAATAGCCTAATCTTATTACTCCATCTGATAACTATGTTTCTTTTAAGAGTAATTATCTTTTCTACACCTTTCTGCATCCTTGACCTCTTCTAGTTATCCAACGTATCAGGAATGACCAGTCAATGAATTTCAAGGATGAAGTTTATTTCCATGTATACCATGTGGCGTGTAAAAGATGAAAATTACAGAAGGATGTTTAACCTCGCGATTGAAAGCGGTAATTTTGTTCTTCGCCAAAACCGGACACAATATTTTAGCATGGTTTTTAAACTACTTCGAATGTTTCACTGTCCTATAAGCTTTCAAAGAAAATAATTACGTTTGCTGTTTTACAAAAAGCACTTCTCTTGACGATAAGCTATTTTTCAGCTATTTAAATATTAATGCCAGAATGAGTTAACATAAAAATGACAGCATAACTTCCGATACTTTTTTAAATATCTAAATATGATTAGAAGCATTTTTGCAAATAATTGTCAATTCTCTTATATAATGTCTTGAACAGTTTTAATTTTCCTTCTTAAGCATTTAATGTACTCTTTTTCTAAAGAGTGAGAATTGTAAACTCATTTAATATAAGAAATATCAAAGTATGATTCTGTGCGTGCTAATTCTGCATTCAGTTTTTAGCAATTTGTATGATATTACCAATAATCAGATAACTAAAAACGATTGGCATAAAAGGCTTTCTTTAATATATATATCACACTAATATCAGATTTCTGTAATTATCATAAACAGTAAGATAAAAATTGTTTTACTCTGCCAGGCCTGTAACAAAATATAAAGGGGCTATATTTTATTTACAGTTAATTTATTTGTTGCTATGGCATTTTTCATCAATTATTATATTTTTCATCGTTTTTACTAAACTTATTTACAAAATTATAAATTTTACCGAAACTTTGAAGTAAGACAAAGGAAGACATTTCTTTTTAAGAGAGAAGATCGTGGGGGGAAGAGAAAAGTCGCCGTTCTTAGTGAAGATAGGCAGCTTTAGAGTTCTGCAAGGGTGCAGGACCACTTACATGGGCAGCCTGCCTATGAAACTGAATTATATGTGCGTTTACGCGCATTGGGTCCCTTGAGAGCACTTTAAGAATAATTACCTGATTTCTTTAAGGTATTCTTTAACATTTTAATTGTTAATGAAGAATTTGCTGCTCATACTCTCTTATATATCATGACAGTGTTAAATGAGGCTAACGTTTACAATATGCTACTGTCATTGGTCTTGTCTGTTACCTAAGCATGTTGCCTAGCAAAACCAACTCGCTCTTGAATTTCTCTACGACTTTTTTTCTTCTTTGCAACCACTTTGCTTTTATTTTCTGGACCCCTGAACTTGTCATGGTTTTATTTCCATATGATATGAGATGTGTAATATGTATTCAAATAAATTAATCCAAGAATGCAGGGGCAGGGGCAAGCCAAAGATAAGAATCTCACGATTTACAGTCTTTTGCAAGATGGTCTTTTCATAATTCATCTCATTAGATTTTGTACCACGCAAGTAGTAAGTCTGTATTGGTGCGCATGCAGTTACGGTATTACAGATTTTGTCATCCATCATATAAAATACCAATTTTGAAATTGCTGAGACTTCCATGTCATTTATAATTTTAGTAGGTAACAATAAGGGATGCTAAAGACTTCAGTAGAAATGTCTTGAGGATCAAGAGTCAGTTTGTCTGGCAACAGCATTAAAGTTCATAATAGCAATTAAAGTTTATTTAGCAAACAAATTTAATAGGACGATAACATCTTTAAGAAAATTCGAAAGGATTTTCCATACAATATTTTAAAATGTTTTGGTCATTCACTGTATTTATTTGAATTGCCATTATAGATATACTAAATAAACTTTTATTAGAGCAACTTTCGCCGGAAAATATCTGCTCTTATCTACTCTTATCTATTTTGCTCCGATCCTTCACAATTACGCCTAGGGGTATCAAGTCTTTTATAGATTTTAAGACGCCTTCTTGCACATTATGTTATATAAGTAACAGTGTGATCCTTTTGAGGATTTTATTTCTGTGAAGATTAATGTCTCGGATAGCATGATAGTTTTGAAGCTTTAATTTTATAAGATGGATGCATGTTTTTATACATTTTTTTATCTATTACATTAAATGGATGTGTTGACAGATTTATGCCAACCATCAAGTGTTTGGTTTGTTTGACTTTGTTTTGAGCTTGAAAAACACTTCCTCATTTTAAAATAGTCGTGCTTCTTCTGGAAAAAAATGACCCAATTCATTTACAATTGCTGCTGAATCACTTTAACCTTCTTTTCTACATTGTATTTCAACAGCCAGAAATAACTCTTTATGCCTTCATATTTCTAGGACGTTGTAAGTTGGGTGTCTTTTTGTTTCGATTGTGCAGCTTTCAAAGTCTTTTCGCGGTTTGAAGATTCTTTTACTTGATTCAGGATGTTAAATACTTTCTATATAATCGTTGGCAATATTAGATTATGATCTATATTTATTTAACCACAAAAACATTCGTTTTTAGAAAGCGTCCCTTGTGTCTGTTCGACTTCGATAATTTTCGTGCAATTTTTTGGATTACACCGATAATAGTAAGTTTTAAACGATATAAAGTCTTTTCTGAAAGAGATGGGGGGTCTCGAATTCTTGCCATATATAGCACTAATTATTGGCTCTTTAGCATTAGCAAACCAAACGGCGAAAAGGCTTCGATGCAAAATGCGTGTAATCATTTGTAATGAAAGAAACGTGTACGAATATCGCAAATATTCGTAAGAAAATTTAAATTTTTTCTTGCTGGTTACATGGAATTTTTTCAGAAAAAAGACAATTACACATAGGTATAAAGCGATATAAAATACTGAAAGCCAATATTAAACTGATATATCTAAAAGTTTTATCACATTGTAAAAACTACAAAAAATCCTTACGGTATTTGTAATTAAATTAAAGCGCATATTACAGTAAAATCTAATGTAAATTAACTTTTTCACTTCTATATAAACAGTAACAACGTAAAACCAATATTAACCATAAAAAAGCAGTTTATTCATTAAGTAAACAAAAAGAAATAGCAAAACCGCATAGAGCATTTGCTAACCACAGTGCAGACACTTCGCCAGTTCGATCGTTTTTTCTGCTGCTCGATTCGGAATTTTTGCAAAATTGACTTCAGGTTTTATGGATTCTTCACAGTACAAAACAACCTGATACCTTCCAAAACAAGTAAAAAAAAAAATTGTTCCACAAGATTACGAAAATATCACATGGTGCAACGTGTCAGTAATCTTTGCCCAGTAAAATTCTATAAATCCTTAAATTGTTTCTATTAAAAAAATGCCATTTTTAATAAGTTTTGCAGTGTAAAGTAAAATTGACATTAAGACAGTACACTATTCCAAATTTTCAGTTTTTCGTGCCACAAAAGTTGTAAATTAAAATCTTAAAGTAAGTCAAAAATGTGAAAGCATTTGTTATTCTTTAATGAAATAAGCGAAAAATTAATTATTATAATGAAACTGAAAGATTTTTCATTTATGTTTTTGTTTTCATTGCTTTCACCATAACTTTGATAAGTTTTATAAAAAGCAAATAATACTTTATCGTATTCAGGAAGAATATTTCTGTAGACTTCCATAAATGTGGAAAGATATTTGTTCGAAATCAGATTATTAATGATTTCGGCTTCAATCTAATCTTAGTTTATACTAACTCTAAGAAAAAAAATGTGACTGTTAAAAATAACATTCCCCGAGGAACAATAATCAATACATTTTTTTCTCACTCGGATTTTTTTTTTTTAAAGCTTGCCTGTTGATAAGTTTTAATGAGTAGGAATCAAGTACTTTATTATTGATTTTTAAACTGATAAGTCAATCTCGTCAATTACTTTTGGATATAAAAATGTATAAACTTCAATCAAACATTATACATGCATTCAATACACATCTCTAATATCCTCATTTTTAGCTGCATTGAAAATGAAATACATTTCAAAAGCAGAATTTGTCATATAATTAGATAGCAGCGGAAACTGAATTGTTAAGAAGCCCCCCTCCCCTTCCCGACCCCACGATTAAATACTATTTTCTATTTCAAATAAAAATGTAGTTTATTTTATCTAGCGGCCACAGCAGCCTAGTCGCAAGTTTTCAATTTAGGGAACGAATGATCGAGTTCTAGTTCCCCTCGCCCTCTATACGGCGCCAAATATGATTTAACTGCTTCTGCTTATTGATATCAAATTTTATCCAGGAACAGTTTTTCTTGCAATTTTTATACAATACGAGATTTTTAAATGGTATATATTTTTAAGATTTTCAAATATATCTTCGTATATATGAACGGACAAAGTAAATTTTGAAAAATGATCAGTAAAATTGACTATAAAATTTATATTATATTCGATTTAAAACCAGACAGGACAATAACAGTATTAAATATGTTGATTCATTCTCTTATTTCAGCCCCCTCCCCCCAATTGTTAGTTACTTTCAGTGAATATTTCGTTTTCATTCATCATAAATTTCAAAAGAACTCGCGACTATTTCTCGATCAACGTTTCGTCTTTTTGTTTTCTTCATTTACCTTTATTTCGTTTTATTCAAATATTTGATGCATTATCATAATTATTCTTCTAAGGAAGCTAATCCAATTTTTACTATTTTTCAAAGGTCTGCCTCATTTTAGAATCTCCTTGAAGCAGAAATTGCAACACCAACCAAGATATGAGAATTAAAAAAAAATTAGCAGAGTGAATACGTTCGACACAAATTTAAGAAGTTGAGTTTTAATGTTCAAAAAATAACTGCGAACATAAAATAATACTTGCATGATATTGCTGCAAAAATGGCGATTTCCAAAGAAAACTTTTAGAAAAAGTACATTTTTTATCACATATAACCAAATTAGGATGTTAAAAAATGAACTGCATGACATCTGAAATGTTCCTGCAGCCTTCTTCTGTTGACATTTTATGGTGGTGGAGAAAAAGGTCAAATGTACTTAAAATCTTCGAAAAAAAGGGAATTTTGAAAAAACGGAGATGGCTACTTTAGCAGCACATTTTATATACTTGAATATATATGCCGCATTTTATATGCCAGCCAGTTACATCCGTTTTAAATGGATGTAATTGGCTTCATACATTGAGGTGTTAACCGATAAAGATCTTGCACAATGTCATCCTCGCATGCTCCAAAGAGAAAAATCTTGCAAGAACACATAGTGAAGAAACTCTGGACTAAATGCACTGCAAAGCAATAACGCTCTTCTATTGAAGTTTAAAATTTCTAGTTCAAAGCATAAAACATATTATTCTAAAATATCACAAATGTAAAGTCAACTGCCAACTGTTATCCATAAATGGTGAGAACATAAATAATTAATGAAAATGGTCACACACTCAGAGATAAAGCAAATATGATGTTCTGAAATACAGCCTTTTAAATATCTCTCCATGAAGAAAAGAATGTAATTGAACTAAGGATGAACAAAACCTTTACTCCTTTAATACCAAATATTTCATTTGTGTACAAATTGAAGGATGTTAGTCGAAGAAATCATATCGAAGCTACAATAATTCAAAAATATTCAAATTGCCTGGAAAATAAGGGATAAAAAGTGTATGTTTCATAATAAATCTAACGTATAAGAAGAAAAGGTCACAATGCTACTTTTATGTAAAATGCAGAACATAAAAGCATCATTTATGGAATATATTTTATACAGTAAAATAGAAAAGGAAAAGATGTCTTAATTGAAAGATAAAATGTAATTATTAAGATTATTACAGTAAAGACAACATCAAAAACCTGTCTGAAAGGTTTGCACAGTAGAGTCCTTAAGTAGGTCAAGCAGACATATTCATGGCTTTTGCCTAATTTTTATGCATAAATCAGAACTGTTATCGAATAATGAAATCTTGCCAAATTTATCTTTTGTGTTACCAATCCCACAACAAATCTTAAACAAGAAACGATAAAATATAATTATCTATAGTCTATATTAAAAATAAATGTTAAACTATTATGAAAACAGATTACAGTATTAAAAAAAATGTACTTTTTTTGTATTTAGTCATTTGGAATGTATAGACAATAAATAATGCTAAATTAATTTTTTTTTGAAAAAAATTATTGATTTTTTTTTTGTTTGCTTAGTGTAAATATAAATTCTATAAATATTATTGAATACAATTTTGGAAAAATTAATGAACGCACTTGTAAAATTATTGACACAGCATATAATCGTAATAAAAAATGAATGCGCATTATCTCTATATGTAAAAGGCTAACGAACAGGGTACAGAAATCACCCTTATTACTTATAGTCGAATGACAACCGACAAATGTAAACAAACCGTCATATGAATTTTTGGCTGCTTTATTCATTGAAGTTTTACAGCTGTATTGAATCCAACGCTTCATTTTATTAATTCCTGAAGATGCAAAATATTATTAGAAAATATTACGCTTTGGAGATGGTCTATCATATCACCAAAAAGTGCATTCAGTTAGGAAAGAAATTACAAAATAAGTGAAGAAATAGACCTGAAACAAAGTTTAATCGAGCGCAAAAATAGGTTTAAACGTCTCCAGATAAGTAGTCCTAGTAAGTACGATTCTTAATGTGTCTTAACTCACGGTTCCTCGCCAAATAAGTCAAAATATTCCAAACATCCAAAAACACACAGAAGTATGCCCTCATTGGATACCAAATGTGGTAGTAAACGGCTTCAAGGGTTGAAATAAAAAATTATTAAGATTACATTTGTCGAGTAATCGCCTGAAAATATTTCATATTTGGCTATCGTATATAACTCTTAAGTCTAACCTTAACACTTATGATTTGGCTACGGACATTGAAATTCATATCTTTAGAACAAATGCACTTCAAACTCATCTATCAAAATATTCAATCGCGTATTTTTACCAATCTTTAACTCTGTAGAAAGATTTTAACTTCAGCTTTTATTTCGTAATACATATTTTTTAATTCGCAGTAAAATGATTCGATTCAATTCCTGTTTTTAGTACCATCAAATAATTGTTTTTAAAGAAATGAATCCAAAATAAATCACAGTCTGAAAAATCAATAATCTGGACAAACACACTTGTTGCAAAACGCGATTAATTTATGAAAATCAAGAATTTTTAAATTTGTAGTGCTGATTATTACATGGTATGACACATTGAACATGTGCAGGGTGTCCCCGAAAAGCTGATCAAACGTTTATTTCCTTAAATATTGCTTCTGATTACAACGTTTCGTTACCCAGTATATTAATAAATTGCAAGTTAACTATTATTTAGATAACAATAAAAGTTATGCATATTTTTCTTGCATTCAAAATAACACATTTTAATTATTCATTCATTTTTTAAAAATATACTGGGAACTCTACTCCATATGTATTTCCAGGGTTTCAAAATTAGTACAAGTCAGGATATGTATTAAAATATATCACAGCTTCATTCTACCTTTCTGCCAAATTTTTTTATAAAATACTGATTTTGCACCAATTATGTTTTTTTTGTTTATTTTTTGCAGGAGATTGACTGTCTTTTTTCAAGGTTCCATGTTCTTTCATGAAATTCAGTCCGTACTTAACAGGTGGTCGTTGTAATTTCTATCTCTAATTATAGATTTTGTCTCTCGAGATATGAATTTATATCTATGCTAAAAAAGCATTATTTGATGCACCATTTTTCTGTTTTATTTTATTTCATGAATTCGCTAATCTTTAGAAAATAAAAAAAAGTATTTAACTTTCACAGGTCAACATTTTCCTAACTTTGACAATAGATGGCATACGGCCATTGCTTATACAAAAATATTTCTTGGTTTATAACAAAAAGGGTACAGTGTATACTAGATCGTTTCCATAAATTTCCTGAGATTTTTTTCAATGTTTAATTTTTTGTTGTTGCAGAAATCACAACCTCGTCATCTAATCTTACGAAATAGTAGCCACTATGCTATTTAGGTGGCATAAAGTGTTGTTAGTAACGCACCAATGGAACAAATTCTGCGGAATATTGCTATTTCGATTTGATGTATGATTATTTTTGATATTTAAACAGAACAAAAATAGTTATTTTGCCATTTAGGAAAGAATTTTTTAAATAACCTTGGTCGAGGACAGTGTTTTAAACCACTTTACTCTGGAATACTAATGCGCAAGCGTGATTCGATCCAATTAGGTAAAGAGGAAAACGATTCGGGGACTTAGCTGCTTTCATGATCTCACAAAATTCAGGTGGAGAAAGGTGGTTTTATAACCAGCCACCTAGCGAGGGAGAAAGGTGGCTTCTGAATCTTCTGACTGGTAGTCAAAAGCGAAAATAAATCGAAAATTTGTTATTATATATTTAAACATTTCGCTTTCTTAGGATATCTAGTTAATTTTATGTCTGTCCACTGTACTGATCGCTTGAAATATCAAAAGAATATTAATATATTAATGTAATTAGTTTTACTTGTCAAATGACAGATTTTTTTTTTAAATTTTCGTTCCTAGACGGAGCGAACCGGTATTGTTTGTGACAGCTAGTGGCGATTGTGGTGTTTTGTAAATAATGTTATTTCGGTGGTATCGAAAGAGAATTCATGAACGAACGCAAGTATGATGCATATTTTTATCTGACTGTCCAATTTTTTTTGAGTAAACAAACTTTTCAATCGACCTGAAGATTTTTCAGAAAATTCGAAGGAATGGCAGAAGTTTTATTCGATGATGTTTATGATCTGTGTGAGATAATTGGAAGGTGAGTGTTAAGATTTTATGTTTTTGAACCCAACGAATTTAAAAATAATAAATATTTACTGCTGATTATTTTCTTCTATACTTGGACAAATGTAAACATAAGTTTGTATTGCACTTGTTTTATAATTATATAGTATTAAATTCTTTTCGAGAAATACACTAATGAAAGATAATTCTAATTTAATGAAACCGATTTTTTAAAAAATAAAATATCAAAACTCGCCCAGAAACAATATTTTGTTAGAAAATAATAATAATAATTGACTGTAAAAAATCATTCTGAGAAATAGTACATTATTTTCAGAATTTTTCTTCACATTTATTGCTTAGTTGAAATGCTTTTGATCTGCTTTATATTTCTATTAGAGTGAAAATTTTCAGCATTTCATAGTTTTAATTTTAGATTTTGTTTGGAAATTTAGTTTAATTTTCTTTCTCTACTAAAACCACTTTTCAAATGTTTAAATATTAATTTTCATCATGCTAATCTTATAAAAAATGTATTCATTTAAAGGGGTAATTGGAATTTTTACAGGCATATTAAAATGTTACTAAGAAAATTTTCTTTTTAAGGATTTTTAAATTTAAAGTTTATTTTATTCTAACATTTATATGTTACACATGAAAAATAGGTAATAATTCAGAGAAATGCTAAATGTTTATACTAACAAAATTTTTTACAAAACCTTTTAAGTGCTTAAAATATTTCAGTTTGTTTATGCATGTTGTACTTGCTGATAGAATGTTCTTGTTTTTCATTAAAATTGATTTTTTAGTATTTACATTTAAATAATCTGCAATATATTTTTCAAGTTTTATAAAATTTTTGATATTTTAGTCAAAAAATTAGCTTTTAACTTTTTCTGTTTATTATTTGAATTACTGCAAGTTAGCAGTTTTTGTAAATTTTTGCTTTATTGAATATCGACCATATTTTGTATGCCTTAAAATTATGTAGATATGAAATGCCTTAATAACTGTGGGACCTTTCAAAATCAAATTGAGCAATAGTAAATTAATATTATTAAAGTAAAAGTTTAACTTATAATTTTGATTGAATTTGTATATTTTTAAAAAAATAGTTGATTAATATTCATGTGAATTAGCAAAGCAATTTTAGGTACAGTATAGACAATGAAATATTTCTCAATTACTGTTCTAAGTTTTTAAAAATTGATTGATATTAATTTTAATAGAATGTTTTTCTATCAATTGACTTGCTGACATTAGACGCATATATAGGTTACTTCCTTTTATTTTTTAAATATTCTTTTTATCTAGTTGTATTAACCCTGTTATAGCAGAAATATATTTTTGTCTTTTGAAAATTTTAATTAAAAACTTGCACTAATGGAAGATCTCAAATAATCATTGCTTGTTTCAATATTTAACTGCTTTTATAAAAATATGACAATTTTAACCTGCGTTTGTAGTTAAGGCAATTATTGGTTCATATCAGTTTAAAAAGTATCTAGGCCTACGGAAATTATATATTTAGTAACTGTTCTTTCAGTCAAAGCTTTATTTGAGATGTTGATTTATTATAAGTAAAAAACATAATCATAATTTAATTTTTTTAAATTTAAATTAATTAAAAAGTTCTTATTTGAGATTCTTTTTTCAAAAACTTAATTAGGTTTAAACAGTAGCAGAAAATTATTCATTCTTCTAGTTCATATTTGATTCTTTATTAGAAAATATTTATATATTCAAATTAACTGCTCTGCTTGTCTTCTAAGTTCCTATTGTTATTAATTTGCCATTTGTTTATACTGCTTTTCAGTAGTTACAACCTAATAATTTTTGTAGGCTTTGAGGTTTTAAGAATATTTTACAATTTCTGTAATTTTGAAGTTTTAGTATTTAAACATGCGGAAATAAACAATAAAAATTGGATTAATCATCTGTATAAAAAAGTAATAATTAAGTCCAAGTCTTATTTTTGATTAAATGTATGATTGGCAGATTTGTATTTTGAATTGATAATATTGATAATTGAAAGGAATTTAACTTTTGAATAGTAACAGTGTTTTTTGCTTAAAAATGTTTTTGCTAATTCAAGATTTATTCCTGTATTTTAGAATTTTAATTTTTAGAAATCAAAATTTAGTGCATTACAAAAAGTTCAAAAATAAAACTTTTTTGCCCTAATCATTTTTATTTCTTCTTAATACCTTTAACTGTGAATTAAGGTATGAAAATATTGCTGTTAAGTGGTCAGTTTGTCGTATTCTTTCTATACTAAATCCAAATGATATATTTGCAGAAAGCGAATCTGATGAGATTTAAAAATGTATTACTTGTAACCTGAAGGAATAACTATTACATTTTAGGTAGTTGGTACTTAAAAATTACTAATGTATGATGATCTTGAAGCTTAGTTTGACCATATTTCACTATTTCTTCTTAAATAATAGTATCATTAAAAAATGAATATGGATATACATTTAGAACGTGGTTCTTAAATAGTTTAAAATTTTTTTTGATGTATTTATCACTTGTTTTAGATGGCAATTAATCTATGTAATCAAAATAATTCATCTGTTGGTATTTTACTGTGGTGTAAATTTAAAATTGATATAGTTCAATATTTTGAAAATTATTTGTGGGGTTTGTTTAAATTTCACATAAATAGTTATCAGTCTTGATAGTTAAAACAACTTAAGCGTTAAATAAACTGAAGCTTTATTTTATTTGTAGTTTATGAAAATAGATTTTATTTTAATATGTAATTTTTAACCTTTGATACCATATGCAATTATGTTAATTTTGAGTTTAATAAAAGATAATAATACTTCATAATAAAGGAAAATATAGTTGTTTAGCTTAAGACTCAAGTTAATCTAAATTTCAGACCTTTTAAAATATGTATCATTGTTTCATCTGTATTCTTTGCATCTTATATCAAATATATATTTAAGATTAATTTTTTTTTACAAAGAGCTGCAATTAAACTAATAATAGTACTATGTTCCTGTACTATACTCTTATATCATTATATTAATATTAGGATTCTGACCATGAGGGCCCTGTATATAATATTAGTTGCTTTCTGTGGATAAGGGGGAAAAATTCATTTTGTTTTATTGTTAAAGGATTAAAAGAATTAAGATGAAATTTAATTAAAATAAATGAAATTTAATGGATACTGTAATAAATAAAATTAACATGACACCAAAAGGAAAATGGAAAAAAAAAACTTTTATGATGAGTCATATTTCATCATTAAGAATAAAAACTATTTTTAAAAAAATTCATTCATAATTTTTTTTCTGCGATTAAGTTAATGTTTTCATTACGTGTTACACCTGTTAAGATTGCCATATGGAATTGATTTTAAAAAATCATTTAGTTCACTCTTCATTTTGGAAAAATTCCATCTTTCAACTCTTGTTAGTTATTTAGAAAGCCCCCTAAACTTGCTTTTAGTGGATAATTAACTATAAATTATGGATATTCTGAGCAAATTCAATCATTCTTGATGCATGAATTTTTTCACATTTTAAGATTGGCCATAATCTCTGTTGTGTTAGGAAGTATTTTTTAAAGGTTATATTTCATTTTTTGAAAACAGCTTTGTAAATCTGACAGATACAATCTATTATCTTATTTAATTAGTGAATAATGAATTTAAAATGTTTTAAAAACTGCGAATACGTTCGCATCGAAAAGTTCATGAAAATGCCTACTTTCTGTTAATGCAGTCACTTATGTGCTAGAGAGAAGTTATTGAACTCCAATCAATAGGATACAAATCTCCAGTAATAAAATAATAGCGTGCAATTTTTTAATTAAAATTGTGTGTGTTTGAAAGGCTAAGAATTGATTTAGCACATTTATTTGTAACACATTAGATGGAACATATATTATGGCATTAGTCGTTTGTATCTTCGTGTTGGGATGAGAATGGACGGGTCATGTAACTGTACAATGTTTAGTCTACTTCTTGTATTCGATATATACTGTGGCCTTGATTCTTAATCTAGTTTTATATTATTTCAAATGCAATTGATATGTTAATCATGTAGTAAAACAAGTGGAATAGAGAAACAGTTTATGTTAAGGATTTATAGAAAGAATTATGGAACGAAAGTCTGGATTTTCTAATTTTTATTTTTTCATAATTTTAAATTTATATTAGAAGGAAAAAAAATATTTTCCTCGATCGGAATCAGAAAAATTTCTTTTATCATTATTTGCATGGTAGCTTGCTTCTTTGCAATTTTTTATTTTCCGATTTCATAAGTGTTTAAATGGTATTTTTAGGTTTCATGATAATTGTGGGATTTCATGATGATTTAATTCGTTGCATTTGGAGAAATCCGATTCACGAAATTATGAATTTTCATCAGTTAAAAAAAATTTAAATGGAGACTTCTAAATAGCAATTGTTGTATGAATATGGCATAATGCCTACAATTATTTTTTTTGCATCATAATGTCTTCCCTGCTTTTCTTTTTTTAAAATCATCTTGCATTCGTTAATGTAGATCTAATTCCTCATGTATTCTGTTTAGTTTAATTGAGAATGTTGTAGCATTCCATATGGATTGCGATTAAAAATTAACTGCGATTTTTCCTGCAAATATGAAAAGTCGTCCGAAGTTTGGGACGTTAAGTGTCTTGTGGCTAGAAACAAGATCTTCACAACAATTTTAAATTAAAAAAAAATTAATTAAATGAAGACAGATTTTTTAATTTAACATCTACGATAATTCAGTTGTTTTGCAACTTAATGAGTTATTAAAAATATTTACCATTTTAAAAATTGGAAATACTTCAAACTGTTTAAAATTTTCTAGATATTCTGAAATAAATCTATAAATGTACTGTTAAAAAAATGTTTTTAATATTTTATGATTTACAAATGGTATGAATTTGAGTTATTTTACTAACCAGAATCGTGTTCTGTAATACTATAAAAAACGTCATTTAATTTTTTTTCTTCTGAATTTTAATAATGTTGTAGCTTTTATACCGATTATTTTACTGAAAAATGAAATATATTCGATATGCATGGCCTTTAGGGAAAATTGACAAATAAATCGATAATTTTTGTGGCTTCCAACGACATATCGTTTTGTGAATTGCTAATCAATCTTCTACGTAACATCGGAAATCATTTTAATGAATTTCCTGCAACTAAAATCATATGAACTTAATTGCTATCAATGTTGGCAAGATAATGCAGAAGTTTCACATTCTATCGCTCTTGAAATTTTCCAGCATCTTGAAAGGAAAATTCGTGATTTTTAGTCCTTAAAAAATTCTTTCGTTACCAATTTATTAGGTGGTGATAAATATTTTACTGTTTAACCATACTTTCAGCCTTAAATTTCGATCTTATAAAAACCCTTATATTTAATTATTTGAATTCAGTTTATTTGTTACGGAAAAATAAACTGCTATTAGGCTGTTAAATGCCTCAACTCTTTCAAGCATGATGGTTTATTTTCTGAATCATTTATATCAATTTCTTTAGTGCATGATAGTTTAGTTTTTAAACCACTTAGTAATGAAAGTATATTTTTAAACTTGTAAAAACAATAAATACATGCCTTCTATATTTAGCGGTTTAAAAACTGAGCCATCGCGCATTAAATAATTTGCTTAAGTGCTTCAGGAAATAAACCAGCATGCTTCAAAGAGTTAAAAAGTCAACAGCAACATTGCTGCTATTTTGCTGTTCACCCTGGGGGCACTTTATGAAGCTTTTACTTGATGGTTGCTTGCACAAAGCGAGCACCCCCGCTCCTCTAATGTTGTTAGAATGGGAGGAGAGGGAAATAAACGAGTGCTTAATCTTCTGATCAGTATTTCAGTGTATGTGCTCTAAAATGACTGCACATTCAGGAGGGGAAATAATTTCTTTTCTTGGCTATTGTTTCCCGCATCATATTGTCTTTTGTCATTATTTCGCGTTCGCTATTTCATCAAATTGGTTATTTCGTTTGAAAATATAAGATATGACAAAGAAGATTATAATGTTTCTTTTGCAGATAGTTAAGCAATTTTTCTGCTGTGTTTTCATAAAAAGGAAATAATTTGACTGATGATGTATGGTTAACGATGTTTACACTGGGACTATATGTTGATTTTAAGGTTTGAAACTATTAATAATCTTATTTTAAGTATAGAGTTGTCATATAATATGCTTATTCAGCAAAAATGTTTTCTATTGAAAAATGATCTATTAACATATTCATAAACTTAATTTAATAAACAAGTCTAGAGTTCAAGTTCACAGCAGTGTGTTAAAACTAAAGAATAAATACACATATAAAGTCACCAATATTGAAACTTCTTTCGTGGTTTCTGTTCTCTCATGAGCAATCAAAATGAAAACTCTTTATTCTTTTTTTTTATAGATTTAACTTGACTAATTTCCGGTTTTTCGATGCTCTATTACATATAACGGAAAGTACAGAAGGGGAAAAAAAAAAAAAAAAAAAAAACGATTGCTTGCTCCACTTTCTTCATATTGATTGCGTCAGTTCTTTTGATTATCGAATGCGGAAATCTTAAATTCTTCTTATCATTCTGTTTTCTTCTTTTTTTTCTCTGAGTGATAATAGAACACCACAATCACATTTCCTTTAGTCTGTTACATGCTTTTTTATAATATCACACGAGTGCTTTGATAAAATGTAAATTAGTTGTAAAGCAGTGAATTGACTAATCGATCGATTCTCGATGCTTGTCTTGTGTAAATAACGATTTTGTTATAAACAAAACGAATGAACATGAAAATCGTTTATTGTCAGAAGATAACTCATTATTTTTTAAATGACAAAATAAGACCCTGTCACTCCGATAGAAAGTATTTTCGTTCAATCATGCGCAACTGTTCTAAATAAACACTTTTCATTTTTTATGTTTATTGAAGCGATAATCTTTTAGTAATGTATCCAATAAAAAAAATTTCTGTGAAGTCCTAACCTTTTCTTAAAGAGTGTTGGTGCTTTCAATGCCCGACATTGTTAAATTGGCCATTGTTGATTATTTTAATCCTCAAAAAAGTTTTTATTGAGTTAGTTTTCCTCGAAGACTTCCAAATAAGCAAATATGTTATTTACATCCTCATCAATTTAATCTATTCAGATCTGATAGTGGAGTATTTTGCCAGAATAATTCTTAATACATTACTTTTTCCGTATTGCACTCATATTTTTCTTTCAGCCCCTTGATGCAATGGAGTTGAAACTATATTGAATTAAGGTTAATATTTAAAACAACCACTGTCTCTACCCAAAATGCGTGTTTAATTCTAATTTGTAACCATATATATCACACGCACACACACACACACACACACACACACACACACACACACACACACACCCACACACACACACACACACACACACACACACACACACACACACACACACAATGGAGTTATTTGTTTGCAGCTAAGTGTAAAGCATTTTACTGTTTGATCTAAAAACCAGTATTAGGATTTAAAAAAAATCCTACTTAGGTCAACGAAGAAAAGTTTTATTTTAGTTACTTTCGAATAATTAATTATCAAAAAATTATTAAGTATCAAGAAATAAATATCAAAAAATTATTGATTTTGGCAAGAATTGAACTTGCATTCTTCACCTTCACGTGAAAAATACTGAAATCTCTGTATTTTACCGATTGAACTACTGCCTGTTTATTTCAATTTTTGTTACAAACTGCTAAAACTCTATTTGAGGTATTAAAAATCAATTACATTTAATTAATATTTAAAAACTGTATTAACATCAAGTGCCATCTATGCCATCTACTACAAGTTTTAGAAAATGTATTTCAATTTGTGTGGATGAATAAAAAAAGTATTTTATTAACGATTGAAAATTTGAACAAGATATATAAATTAATATATATAAGGAGAGTGGGAACTAATAGTAGGAATTGAATTACAATAATTAAGTTGAGTATTATTTGCTATATGATAATTCTAGGTATTACCCTGTACTTTCTGAAATGCCCACATCTTCCTTTCAAAAACAAGTCTTGATCATATTTAGTGTAATATATTTCATGTAAGTATCTCCAACGTTACAGAGAATGGCGGCAAGAAAGGCGATTTCCGCCACTTAAGCAGACTTGAATCGCTTTGGTCAATTACCGCTGATTTAGATCTTAACCTTCGTAATTTAACCTTCTAGAAGACTAAGTTATTTCTTCTATTATTCGGTTATCCTTGCTGGAGTTTCTGGGAAGGAAAAACTGATTGTAAAACGAGTTTTTCGATAATTTCGTATAAATCCGTTGAGGAAAAAATTTTCGATTTTGAAATCGTGTAAGGTTGCATTCTTATGAAATGTCGTAGAACATAATTCGGCATATACAATGTATAAAATATGATTTGAAAGACAATATTCTAGAATCTAGTGTTTGAGTGTAAACGCATTAGTAAAAAAAATAAAAAAAAAGAGCTAATAGGATTCATTAAATAATATACGTTAGATTTTTTATTTTATTTATAAGTATATTTGAAAAGTCAAAACTATTTTAATATTCTTTAGCAATGTAGATAGATAACCAGACTTATATGATGTGAATAGAATCAATAATTTATATAGGTTTTGTTAAAAAATTATGTAACTTTTTTATTAAAAATAAAAATTCACTTTGCTTCAATGATATGGAAATTGGTAGTAGCCTATAAGCAGACGTTTTCTTGGAATTTGAATAGAGAGAGATATTTATGTAGCTTCTGTTTAATGTAATTTTGACGATTTTTTCTTTTTTTAAGTGCTTTTTTCCGTAGTAAGAAATCGTATGGAAATTTATAGAAGTAATAATAAATATTAACATAAAAAAAATAATGATTTATACAAATCAAAACACAGTTAAAATCTGTTAACTGGCATCCTTTTTTCCAATTTCAACATGTGCGAGCCCTCGTCTTCTCTATTAGCCTTGATTTTTATCAAACCCTTACATGCTATCCTATCACTAACCGTGGATTTGTGTTGTAGTGGCTGTACTTTTGAATTAAAAAATTATATTTTAAGACAAAATAAAATATTCATAATAGAGCATAAATATGGATTTTCAGCATCATACGTATTTAAAACTTCTATTGGACGTTCTTTGGAATTTCAAAATAATTTATTCTTTATTAAAAAATATGTAGACAATTAATTATCAAAAATATGGTTGTGCTTTTTAATTAAAACCCAGTACTTCCCTCTACACGTGGGTGTATATTTCGGAAGATAATGATTCACTGATAAAACAATCAAAAGATTAATCTATTTTTCAAGCGCAATGTTGCATTAATATTAATTACCCTGCTTTGAATCATTTCACCAGTTTCATTAGCACGCTGTTTTCATTTTCGTATATTGTAAAATAGGAGGAAAAATGACGTGAATTCTTCGTCAGCTCGTATTTTTGCTTTCAGATGTTGCTTTACATCTGAATGAATACAGAAGCAAACTATTCCGAAGAGAGAAGATTATCGTTTTTGTTTTGTTAACGAAATGACCTTAACCTTTTGCAAAAGCGAAACTTTTTTTTGTCGCCATTTACATTATTTATATTCATATATATTATACCCCTTTTGGGATATTAAACGCAATTCTAGTCGATTATGAATCGTGATCTTTTTGTACTTTCGGAATTTTCACTTATTAAAATACTGATTTGTAAAGTGTAACAATAAAAATAAAAAGATATCATTAGTATGAAAATGGTGACTTAGGAAAATTTTATTAGACGGAGTTGCATTTTCATTACGAATCTACATTTAATTTGTCTGATGGTGATGGTATCCTATTTAAGCTGTTTTCTCATAGGATTTAGAATAGAATTATGTTCCGAATCTCATTTGCATTCCTAATATTTTCATAGGTTGTTTGTTTTAATAAATTTGCTTGTGTCTTAGTGATGAAAATAACGAAGCATTCATTTGAGTTTATGTCCGGAAGCATCGCAGCTGTTTATTTTAGCGAACACTGCGGAGTAATTTACTACTATCGATATTTTCTCCCTTCGCTGTTATGTTTGATTTAATATGTCTCTAAAAATCAATGGCTAGCGATATCGACTCCAGGATGTCTTCTACAATCTATTGAAAGAAGGTCGAAAATCACGTAAAAAAGATATTTCATCATTTTTTTCATGTTCTGTAACTTTTTATTCAAAATTTAGACCCATTTTAACTGCAGTATTTCCATACACTAACACTGGGACGATTTAATTATTTGTACTATTATCATCAGTGGGAGGCATCGCAAAGTCGATTAGTTTCAATTTCAAGGATTTTTTTCCCCTCTTACTTTCTCGTTACAAATATTTTATTTATCAGATACAAAGATATTTCATGAGAGTTTTTTTTTTAAAATTGTATTTAATATACTCAGTGAAAGATTTCGTCTTTAAACATACCACCGGTTGTTAGTCGAAGCGTTCTTTACTGATTATTTAATTTAATGTAAAATTTCTTTTTTCTTTCAAAATTTAATTTTTTCTTTTATTGTTGTCGGATCAAATTACTTATCTTAAAAGTAGTTTTTGTTTAACATCGGCTTATTAGATTTGATAATTTTTTCTTGAAAGTAAATACATTTTTTTTTTTTTTTTTTTTTGTGGGCATGTCATGAAAAAGCTCTGAATAAGGGCGGCTTTAATATTTTTATAATCGTAATTATATGAGTATTTCTTGACTATAGTCATTTTTTTTTTTTTTACAATTTTTATACTATTTAGTAATTCTATCTATTATTCGAGATGGTAAGTAATATTTTTAACCATGTATTTTTTTCTCCAATGTTGTTTAAAGAAGGCAGCAATTAAAAATCATCTAGAAGGAAAAAAAAAAAAAGTTCGAATTCTAAGATCCGAAAATATCTTTTATGAATTGTATATGTATATGCAGATTATTTAAGAATTATTCGATAAAAGTATCTTACTTTGGAATGATGTATGAAGTTTATGACTGCAGATATGATGTGAACGTATACGATGTCTTTTTTTTTTTTCCTTTTTAAAAAAAAATTGAATTGACATTCACAGTATTCAATAAAAAATAATCATGTTGGAAATCTAGTATTGAGTTTAACGACATTGATTATTACTTTCATTTTTATTACTAATTATACAAATGAATTGTGTGGAAAAAATTAATTAGTCCGGTAATTTGAATAGAGCGTGCTTAATCATGCTGGTCATCATAGTTATTTAGGGGTATTTTCTCTAATTAGAGGAAATACTCCTGATATATACAAAAATCGGGCTATTAATCCCTCTAGTAGTGTTCATAAGAACTGAATTAAACTCTGATTTTATTTTCTGAACTATTTTCAACACTTTTAGAACTTTTTTAATGATACTTATACAAACGAAGTTGCTCCTTATATATGTTAATTCAACTAAATTTTTTGATTTTATTGGGCTGTATTATTTGAGGGCTTTTTGAAATCCATCAGGAAATAATTTTTGTGTTTTGCATTGTAGTTATTTTTCAAATAAAGTTTGTTATGATTTAGAATTTTGATATTTTCAATTGACGATTGAATAAGTTTGAAATGTAGAAGCTCAGCTCAGCAATTCCAGTATAGTATTATTTTATAATGGCACTGATTGTATAATATTCACTAATTTATGGCAGTACATAATGACAGTCTTTGTTGATTGGATATAAAAATTATCCGATGTCAGTTACATACTTTTATTGTTTATTCGATTGTTTAAAATAACATTCATTCTCATTTCTTTATTTCAGAGTAGATAATATCCTATTGGATAAAAAAAAGTAAACAAAAACTAAGTAAGCGAAAGGTATTTTTATGAAGAGAGAACAGATTTGAATTTCACCTTTGGATTTCAATACAACGAATTTTATTTGCATTACTCATTTTTGCCTGGGTATTTTTTTGTTGCTTCGTCATTCTGTAACCATAGTTTTGCTTAGTTTGATATTTCATATGAAGCATCATCACATTCATCCTGTTACGCGCTAAATGATAGAAATGACATTTTTTGTGCCTCTGTTTTTGTTCTTTCCATTTTTTTTAAATGCGAAGGCTAATTGTTTTCAAAAATATGCATGCATTTTTTATTGTTATTTATGAAAGCCATATTCATAAAATTTGGAAAAAAAATTTTGAGCTGTAAGTTTTTAATAGATTTTTTTAGAATTCGCCTTCTTTTTGTATTAATTTACTTCGGTTTTTCATGATCATGCGATCATTGATTTTTTGTATTGAACTCAAGGAAAATAAAAGAATGTAAAATGCAAAATGGAATAAAAATATGATGAGATGCTATATGATTGCAAACTTTTCGACTACAGTAATTATACTAGTTAATAATGTTTTTAAACAAAAACAAAAAAAAAAAACTTCTCTAAATATAAAAACTTTGAAGAAATGCGATAATTGTAAATTAAGGTAGCATATTACTAGAGCCACATTGCGTTATTTTTATGAATTAATTCACATGTAACTTACGTTTCGTTTCTTTTCACATTTACAACGCGTTCATTTTAATTGTACCCTAAATGGTTATTTTTATGACTATATTTTGCAAAGCTACTTTACCTAGTTCTCGGCAGTATATATTTTAGAACATGAGCGGACTAATGACTGACATATCTTTATTATACTCTACCTGTATTCATTAATTAATGATATTTAAGAGCTCATAAATATTTTACAGGTAACGATACAATTATTAGTTTTTCTTGCAGTCTATACCACTTACAATTTGCAATGACTGCGTCATATGACTGACCTAACCAACGCTTATGGGATTATTTTATTCTAGGGGCTGTTTATTTCTTTTACCAAACGTTTCATTAAGAAAAAAACTATTTGAGTCATTCATTTCTCCATGTTTTAAAGCACTCGCTTTTTGATATTTGCCGTTTCATGAATGCTATTTTTTTTAAAATCTTATCTATAGTGCATTGAATATATGTTTTGCTTCTATTTGGTACTATAAATATTTAACTTTCTTATCAATACGCTTAAATTTTTTGTAGTTCTATTTGAAACTTGAAAAGCATTTCAAACTATTTGCCGAGAATTTTATCTGCCTTACGAATATATAACTTATTGCACTAAAATATTTCTCTTTCCCTTTGAATTTTTGATAGTTTAGATATACAAATAACTTTTTGACGCATATGACATTTCTTTCGAAATTCTTATAAAAAATGTTACTCTTGCGTTTGATAGGATTTTCTAATGCATTTTATTGCCTTAAATAATATATGACTTCATGTTGTTATACAATTTTGCGAGAGAATAAGATATTCGATCATTCATATTTTCCATATTTTACCAATTTTTGACCGCCATAGAATATTCTTTTACGTGCTTTCATAAATGTTTCTGGCTTTTTTCTGCCGCGTTGCTTTGGATTTGAGATATAATAAGGAAAATCTCCGCCTGCCCCTGTTTGTTTTCCTCTTTTGTATTATATGTTGGGTTGCCAGATTTGCTAAATAAAACTGTATCTTCTTCAACCGTAAACAAATTTTGGAAGGAAAGAATGTAGAATAAAAAGTGAAATCTATGATTATTCTTTGCGGGAGGAAGACACGTGCTGTTTTCCACAAGAAAAATGAAAAATTCTCTCTCTTTTTTTTTATGCAAATGAACTGTAAAATTTCCAAGATTTACATAAGTGACTTGCGTTTCCCTAAAGAATGTTTTCTATGTATGCTGACGCTTCAAAACTGGAAATATTTTATTACAGTTCGTAGTTTTTAATGCTTACTTTCTTCATAATGTAGCAAATTTAACCTTATAATGCATTTTGTAAATTAATTTAAGGGGAATATTTTTAAAACAGAATAAATAAGCATGCTCCATATAAAACGAATGCTAATTTTATTAGTATTTTGTTTATTGAGATCTCAATAATATTTTCTTATCAATAAATTCTTGCGAAATCAATATCATTATTGCCTCTTCAGTTAATTCTTTTCAAGTTTATGGTTCCCAATTGTACTCGCGATTTGCGGTTTTTTGTGCGTGTTTCAAAGAAAATAAATTATGAAAAAAAATGAAATTTTAAATTATGTGTTATTTGAAGCTATCATCGCGATTTCCGATAATTTCTGAAAATAGAAGTATGCTTCATTCCCATCTCCTCAAAATGTAACACAAGACGATCGGATTTTTAAACATTAGTAATATCGAATGCCATTTTTTATTTATTTATTAATCTCCGATTTTGTTGTCATTTCTGTGTTAATTTTTACAATATGCCTAAAATACTATAATCTTTTAATTTTGTTTCAAATATATTATTTGAAATAACTGTTATAAATGGATAAAAATAACACCTGGATAAATAAGGCTTATAATGAAAGCTAGTAAAATATGAGGGAAAAAATAAACTTGCTTAGACAGCTGCATAATCATTATTCAAAAAAGTTAATATACTCCATTTCAGTCTAATTTAATTAATGAAGGATGCTTCTACTTGGTGTCATCACTTTTCAGAAACAAAAGCAAGAGTTGCGAAGACCCTATTATTCTTTAAAACGGTGGATTATCAACTAATTCTTTCGGGCTATTGATTTCAAATAATTTTGCAATATTAAGTTGACAAAAACGTTCCGCGTTGCAACATTTAGGGATTTTTTTCTCTCTTTATCTTGATGGTTGCGAAACTTGAAGCATCGTAGAAATCAATTATTTGAAGGGACGGAGGAAATGAGGGTAAGAAAAAGGCAGATTGTGGTTGCACCATCGTGAAACATCTTTTGTTAAGTATGATGGGAAAAAAAAAATGATATTCACCAACAAATGTTTTACGCTTTAGACAAGTTTTTAAAATTATTTCTCTTAAGTTTTAAAGAGATTGCGATCAAAATGGCAAAATATCTAACCGAGAAAAAAAAAAATTCTTGAAAAATCATGTTAAAGATATTTACTCATTAGATATATTTTTTTCCCCTCCTTTGCCTTTCTTTCATAGAAATATTAGATATTGCGGAGAATTTTTCAAATATGACTCAATCATGAGATATTCTTTAAAGTTTTAAATTTAAGCATTAAATTGTTATTTAAATGATCTCATTCGAATTTTAAAATTGGCATATCCACAATAAAAGGGTGCTATGAGAAATTTCAGAATTGTTTCAATTTTCTGAGTTTGCCTTTTTAATAAAGCGCTTTCAGTATCTACCAATTGTTAAATCCATCGTTTTTGAGGTACAGTTTCCAAAAACGTGTTGTTTACACGAGTTTTTGTTAAAAGCTTTTTATATTTTTAACTAAACATTAAGAAATGATGCATGCTTTGATAGTTTAAAGGATTTTTTTCTTCTTTTAGTGAGAGAAAAAAAGCTTTGCTTTATTATGACATTTTCTTTAAAAACAAAAGCTGTTTCAATTTTAAATATAAATATAATGCTTTTATAATTTGCAGTCAATCAAACAATATGATTTGTGTTTTACAATTTTTCTACTATTATATCAAGAACGTTTTGGAAAACTATTTTGAGAGTGATATTTTAATTTTTTTATAGGTATTATTTCGTATCTTATAGATATCATTAAATTCTTTTTTGCGTTATTTCTGTGGAATGGATTTATTTAGATCTTTTTGTTGGATGCAAATCATTGTGTTGTTCGAATGATAACTAATTTCTGCACCCGATTGCTCAATAATTCTTAATATTTCCTCTTAAATGTATTTTTTTCCGAATAAACTAATATTCATAATTCATCTGAAGAATTTAACTTAAAAACTTTTGTCAAGAGAATTTTAACGTAACATTGTAATAATAATAATAATAAAATCAGTTTAAAGTGAATAGTTTTTAAAAACTTTTAAAAACTTATATTTAATTCATAAGTTAGTTTTTTTTTTTTTATGATTTTTCGTATCACCCGAGACAGGAATAGAATAACCAAGAACTATACATTGGAATTATTTTGTGATTTAAAATATGACTTCAATCGTTTTATGTCAGTGTTAATAATTTTCAGTTTTCAAAATTTCTAGAAAACTCTTGATAATATCTTCGGAATATTTAATGGGTTTCTCGAAACTTCTGCTTTTGTGATAATAGTTTGTGATACTCCAGTGTGGTAATTTGACTCCATTCCTTCTATTCAAATGAACCCCATTCGGATTAAATCTTTGGATACCCGCTTGGGTATGAAGGCTGCACATGACAATGCCTTCATTAAAGGTACTAACAGCATCACAAGTGGAATAATCTCTACCTTTACAAATGCTAGTTGCGGCAACATCAACCATGAAACATGCGTTACGCTTTCATTAAGGTTGTGCATATTCTAGCGGCCAAGTTTTCATTTGATAAATCTTTGGGGATGCCTTGCTTTCACGCAGTTGACTGTAACATTTCTGTGTTCAGGAGTTGCTCTCAATGCGCCTGCTTTAGGGATCTAAAATAGTTATCTTTTAGATTACTGAAGTTAGTTCTGTAAAATATGATGAGTTATGATCTGATAGAATATTTTAAATAGATAAAATTAATTTTAAATATTACTATCAGATATTATGAGGTGCATGTTTTGATCGTCTATCTCTTTTTGACTTATTCTAATTCCCTTTGTGTTAACTTTCTTTACCAATAAATTTAAAAGGCAGAAACTACTTTGAAATATTTGTTTTTAAGGGGTCTTTTAAGCTTTTGTATGAAGTAAAATAAGTTTTCCAAATTAAGTGGGCCGTGTTCCATCAAATAGGAGGTTAATTCATGTAATTAGGAGGGTGTAACCATTTTAATTTATTGATAATCATAGTTCTATGTATCAAATTATTGTTAGCTCAATTTTATCGATTTAATGTTTTTTTATTGTATTTGATTATCTCGGCCATATTTTCGGATGAATAAAATGTCATTGTTCTAAATGTATTGGGGGAAAAAACCCTCTAAAAAGTACAGCAAAATGTACTCTGAAATTTCTTCTGTATTTTCTATAAAATGTTATCACGTCTTTGGCATGCAGAGCTCTCTTGTTTATTCTTTGTCAGAGAGAGTGCTCTTTGTGTGGTTATAGGTATTTATGCCGCAGTAATAAAATAGTACAAATTAGCAGTCGTGTGAGATAAGCAAAGGATTTCCTTTCGCTGTGCTGTCACTGAAACTTCAATCTGAAAAATATGTTCTCAAAGTTTCGCATTAAATGAGAAAAATAATTAACAGCAAAACATCGGAATCAAAATTGAAACTAAATATCTTGAATTATTTTTTTAAAAAGATAATCAATATTGCTATCTAACATATGTAAAGTCTCCGGTAAATTTCATTTTAAAATCTCATTGTAAAACACTCTTACTATATAGAGGAAATAATTAACTATATAAATGATAATAAGGATTTTTTTCCTTCAAGTACTGATAATTTTAAAATTAATATCCTCAAACCTCTTTGTCAAAAATATCTAAAAAACGGGCTCTAAATGTGTGGTTTAATAACGCCCACTCAAAGAATTTATTTACGCTCTGAAAAGAATAAATAAAAGGGGATTGAATAATGGAATTTTCGAATCGATTATATAAGTCGGAGAGGTTTTAGTCAAGTGTGAATTCCGAGAGGTACCATTTTTATCAAAATTTGTCGAAGCGTCTGTAATTTCTGGTGTTCAATTCCATAGCCTTCTTAGACGTGAGGACGTTACAAAATTCTGTTTATTTATTCTCTTAAATGTATCTATATGAAAACAAAGCTTTACATTTTAAAAATTCAAACTACAAAGTATTTCTGCATAAAAGTGAACGAATGAATTAGCAAGTGATATTTGAACTACATGTTTTTACGAAAAGCACTTTATGTTCTAAAACGAGGAATATTTTCTTTCCAGTATTTCATTTCATTTCTTTGCTCAGCATAAATTTTCCTTGTTTAGTTTTTAAATTTTCATCTAGAATATTAATGAAGTCTAGACACCAGGTGGAAACGACATTCCGATTTTGATGTAAACACTTAGTTTGAATTTCTAAAATCTATTGAACTGAGTGTACTGTGGTGTCCTTCAAACATAACTGAGTTGTAAATGTTTAATACAACATACATTTTAACCATTGTTTTTAACGACTGAATATGCTCAATTGTTAAGAATTTTTGTAAAGTTACACGAATTTGATCGTTTAAATCTTTTGAAAGTAGTCGAGTAATCATGTTTATTTTAGACTCTTCTTCCGCTTCGTTTCAGAATAAGTACAGTTGTATTTGATGAAAGTAAATATCTACAATTAAAGGATTTTCGTGTCGACTATGCAAACAGTATAAGAGATGGCTGCATTTTGAGATTAAAAAAGAAAATTACTTGCTAATTAAGAAAAATTAAATCACAAAACGAAACCATCTCTGTACACTGTTTGCGTAGCCGATACGTGACCCTTTTTGAAATTTAAATAGAAAAAAAAATATTGTGCTTGTTAATTTCTCTTAATACTGTTGCCAGTAGCTTATATTAGCATTAACAATGCAAACATTTTATATGTATTTGTGCAAATTTAAATTTCTAATAACATTCACGACAAAATAATTATCATTTGCCAGTTTATTAATTTATAATGCTGACAAACTGATTATGTCCAACGCGCAATTAATATAATTTGCTGGATATTTTAAAAATGCATTTAATAGTTATACAGCATGTAGTTGAATAATTCATTCTATTACTGTCAGATGATTTCTTCAAATTTACTTTGGAATCTTATTTAATCAGCTATTTGGACCTTTAAACTCTGCATAATCCAACACATGTATTAATATGTGTGTGTGCAAAATGATTATTGAAAAAAAAATGAAGTTCTTTAACAAATTTTTATCCTTCATGATTTAACAAAATAGTTTTTATTTGTTATCAAGTTTTCATTTTAAAAACGACCAGCGGGTGACCGAGCTCCGCTCGGAGAAAACAGGTATCGAAGCTAACTCGAAGATTTAAATTTTCAATTGTGATTTATCAAAATAATACATGCCATAAGAAAATTTGTGAAACCATTGGTGAAAAGATAACCGGTTAAACCTCGGCTTTTCATCGTCCACCAGCGATGTCATGTCTTGATGTTCCATTGGAAATCCCCATCTGCACTGGTCTCTTCCATTTTTGCTGACCATGCACGGAGCGCTTGTTTTCATATCACCACACGGGTTATGGATCATCCATTTCGAGATCAGTTCCTTGAGTTCCGGATCATCTTCTGGAAACTTTATTAGTTCGCCATATTGGCTATAGATGGCAGCACGTTACCGCTTGAAACCTATTAGCCATTATGACGAACTAATAAAGTTTGAAAATATCCTATCTGTAACTCCGAACTGTTCGACCGTAGCGCTTCAAAACCGGCGCCAATTGATTCCTCGTGGCCAAAAACCCCAGACCCCCAAGTTTACCGGAGTTTATTAATTCTGGGGTGATTTTCGACTTGGCAACCATTCCTCGTATTATAGTATAAGATAAATAACGGAGTACATAAAATTGTATAGAAAGGCGGAAAGCAGGGGGGTGGGGAGTGCGAGAAAGCATTCTGAACTTATATACTTTTATAATGGAATTTTCTGATGTAATGTTTGGATCTGTATTGGAGAATAATAGCCCCTGCAACGCGGATGTTAAAGTTGCAATTAAGTTGGAGTTCGAGTGGTTAGAAAATTATTTTTAGAATTTAGATGAACTAGAAATTCTTGCTCGTATACATATATATAATGTGGCTTAATATAGATTAAAGGCTTGAATAAAAACTTAAAATGCCCTTGGAAATATAACGCTGTTTGATTATTGATATTTTGGTCTGATTGAAATAAACTTTTATTCCGAATCTAACAGACACGGCTATGTGCTTTTTTTATTTTTCATTCTCTGATTTTAGTAGCATTTATGCTGCTTTTTTTTTGGTAGCGTTTGACTATATCATTCAATTAGCAATGGCTTGATTAAAGGTCATGTGTAATTCGAATTGCTATGTAATAATTGCGCTGTCATAGAAAAAAAGTAATTTTATAATATTTTATACTAAAAATTAGTTTTTTTATTCGTTTTATGATTTTTTTTACCGTTTTATTTTCTAATGCTATTTTTTAAACATTGAAATTATTTGTAATGTTAGTAAAATTGTAATTTAAACATTTTTAATTGACAGTTTATTGCATTTTCCTTTTTTTAAGGATTATTTCTCTAGAATAATTCAAATGTTTGATTTTGCTGTTGGATAGCTTTGGAGGGAGAAAATATTTCTATAATAAATTATAAGCATTCTGTTAAGAAAAATGCATACTAAGCTTTTTGCTTTTTCTTCTATTGAGGTGGATAGAAAGTTAAATTATCTATTGAAACCTGCATAAAATTAAAGTGAAGTTCCTTCTGGTGCCCTTAGGAAGCTGATGCAACTAGTTTTGAATGATTTGTTCCACCAAACGTATAATTATCATTTAAAGTAATATTTTTATACCAAGCGACAAAACTTCCCGAGCAAAATTTTGAATATATTCTAAAGTTAATAATTGAGTTCATTATTGTGGGCCTGACTTTTTCTGAGAAATTCAAGGACTTTAGTGTTTTTTAACACCATTTTGTATACTCGCCTTCGTATTTATTTTGTCATATTAAGAAACTTTTGGCATTAATCTTAGAAATATATTTGAATACTAGTAATTTTTTTCTAGGTAATAGACAAAATTTAATATTCTTAAGTTGAACATAATACTTGGGACGGTTTTATTCTTCCATATTTTTTTTAATGAAAATTAGTCTTTTATCCTTTGCCCTCAAATAATATTTCTTTAATTCAAAAAGTCAGTTTCAGATGTTGGTTTTTTAGATGTTTATTTTGGACTGTTGAAAGTTAGCGGAAGTTTACCTCCTTTTGTATAGAATTCAAATAATATAGTTTGTTTGTGTATTCCATATATAATGACGCACGACGTTTATTTTAAATTATACTTTTCAAGAATGGCCTTTTTTCTTTTATCAAAATTGGAAAATAAATATTTTAATTATCATGTTTCGTAACTTCTGCATTCACATTTTTATAATTTAAAAAATGAGATTCCTTGAAAATTGCTTGCAATGACTATATTTTGACAAAATCTTTGAAACTAATTTTAACTTTAAATAAACAGATTTTTCAAGTTAAGTTCATATTGTTAGTCACGAGGGCAGGACCTAGAATTTATAATAGTTTGTCATTTGATTGGACCGAGAATTAGAATAGAATGTTTTACATTTTAATAAGATTATTATTCCTTTTAGATTACGCGGAAAACCTCAAATTATGTTTTCTGGAGGATTTCTTATGAGAAAGAAAATTAAGTTTGGTGTTAATTATAACCATATTATTTTTGCAAATGAGTCGATATAGAAAAATTAAACGAAACAGATTTTCTCGGTGCTAAATTTCGACAAATTTTGTCAAGTTAAAAATTATTTCAAGTTGCTTGAAATTTTCGGACTTAAAAAATAATTCTGCTTCCGTGTTGTAATATCTGCATATTCGAGTATATATTTTGCATCTCGCATTTGATCGATTGAACTTAAAACTCATCACATATATACCGATTCTGATGGCTGGGTCAAATTTATTTATTGTATTTGTAAATTATTGCTTTAATTTACGCTCAAGTTAAGATCAGGAGATTATGGATATGATCCAAATTTTATATATATTTTTACAATTATGGTGTTAAAATACTGTACCAAAATTTCATCCTTCCATCGGTGTGATTATTAAATTATTATTTTCATTTGAACACGAATGGATTAATCGACAGGCATTCGTTAAGGGATTACATCCAGTATTTAATAAAAATTTATAATCTTGATTTGGGGCCACAGACCACATGCCATTTTTAATTCTTGTAGTTTTTTATAATTTTTATTGAACATATTCACAGACGTACAGACATAATTCCAGAAATGATTGTTTCAGTCTTGGGTGTGCCTAAACAAACTATTTGAAAATTCATCAAAATCTCATGTTCGAACGTTATCTTGTAAATTTGCATGAGTCTGATATTGAGAAGAAATTTTTGGAATGAAAATATATCAAAGCTATTTTAATCTAATAGAAGATACTAAAGATAAAAAAATTGAATATGAAAATAAGTTAGAAAGAAGAAATCGGGAATTTTAATTTTTAAAATTCTTTATCGATAACATATTTTTATAAAAAGAACTGTTTATTATCGGAAATCGTAACTATTTTAGTTTGTTTATTACTAACGTTGGTTCCTAAAGACCATCGATAATGAAACTATTGATCAACAACTGAAATTGTATTGCTACTTTTTTTTTTTCGTACTTTTGAGACTAATATTTTCTGGAAAAAGTCTTGGTGGTAAAGTAGAGTGAAACATTTGCAATGTGTATTCATTTCTCTTACCACAACTTATTTTTTAAAATATGCGTTAATAAATAGATTTTAGTAAAAAAAAAAAAGTGAAGAGTAGGGAATATCCTGTTTTTCCGAATTCTTGATCAATTTATGTCTTCATAACTACAAAAATAACGAAGAATAATCGGAACGTAATAAGTTGTAGTTAAATGTTTAATTTTTGTTTCACCTTTCACTTCCCAAATATGTGCGAAACGACGAAATTCAAACCGGAAAAAAGTAATATAATTTCTCGTAAATTTAATTGATAATTAGTATAACAGAAAATAAAGGCTTTTATGATAAAATTAAATATTACGTTTTCTATTTTAATTCGCTTATAAATCTTTAGCATTCCTTATATTTTGCTTTTGAGTTGTTAAAAACTTCATTTTCAGAGGGCATTATGTGTAATTTTTTAAAATAGTGTGGAGTTATATATATATATATAAAAAGCTAGTTCATTGATCTTCTTACTTTATAATAGAAAATCTACTAAAAAACAAACTCAAGTAGAATGCTGATGTATATGTGTATGCTGATATGTATAATGCTCTATGTAATTTATTGGTAAGTAATAAATTTCAATCCATTACACAAATATATGCATTTGCTAAAATGAAATTTTATGAAATGTATATCATTTTTTCAAAATACTATAGAGTTAAAGTAGATTTTATCATTAAAATCTTCTTTAGAAAATACTAATAGGCTAATTACGAATGTTTTTTTAGTGTTTTCTCGTGTCACTTTATTTGTAATTTCGAATAGTAAATATTTAACAATTAAATAATTTTCGTATTTATTCAAATAAAGTATTGTTATTTTTTGGGATTTTAGTTAAAAAGGAATTGTCTGTACCAAGTTTTCGCAGTAAATAATATCATTAATTTTCGTCTACTGTACTTGCAGTTCAACTGCTTTTTATGTATTCATACACAATGAATTGCTGATAATTTATTTACTTATATTTCATACCTTTTGCCATTTAATATTTTACTGTGTGCATTAAATAATAATTCTAATTTATAGCAAGTGCTTGCTCATTTATTAATAAACGAGCTGTGTTCAAAGCGCGGCTATTACTTGGTCCATCTGAAAATGCAATTATGCAATGTTTATGGAGCATTCATCTAAGTGATTCGTTTTATTGCAAATAAATTTACTAAGTTTCAATAAATTTATAATGTAATTTCATTTAATCGGCCATCTGGCTCTATAAATTCTCTGTAATCCAGCCTTGATTTATATATCTGGCAAATCCAAATGGGAAGTTAAAGAGCATAAATAAAAACTTGAATAGCTCCTAAAAATTTAATTCATTTCCAGCAATCGTTTGACATTTACTTTTGAATTGTTAGAAACTTTATATTCAAACTTCCCGTTCTGTACAATAGTTTAAGCAGTTTAGAATTTTATACGAAGTAAATTCAATTCTTCAGCGTTATTTGTTACAATGAAAGAAAAAATAAGATTATTTTGCAACAATTCTGGTATATGGTCTCTGGTATATGAATATTAAATTTCTCACTATTACAATAACGCATGCTTAGTGAAATGAAATTTTTCAACGAAATTGTTTGAAATAACGTGCTATAAGCGTAATGCCATTTAAAATAATGCTCTGAAATATGATATCCAGGTTTATTAAACATTGTTATGTTATTTACAGTTATTGAACATTGTTATGTTATCGACATCTGCGTTAGTCTTCTGCAACATATGTAAAAATGACTGGCTATTTATAAAACCTATTATTTAAACATGTTTTGCGTCTGCACATTATTGTCATCCATAGAATTTTGTAGATAAAAGGTAAATTATGATTTTTTTACCACGCCTTTAACCGTTATTGAAATCGCAGGAAGAAAATTTCTTTCCATTTTCTTTCCCCTCTCCATAATTACTTTTTCTTATTCAGCCGCACACTTTTAGGATGAATACCTATTTTCTACCCATAAGTTCTCTTAAAGTAGAATTATTAAAATCTTTTTTACTGGCTTGGAGTAATAAAGATTAATTAAAGGAATTTCAAGCTTTTTTTTGTCTTTAGAGCTGTCTTATTGATATAAAATTTCATGATATGCTGTTATTCAGGTTATTCTTTCATATTTACTAATCTCTGTCGAATTTTTAAAGATTTATTATTACCTAAATTTCTGAAATATACTTTTCAAAATTGTAGCTGTTTAAAAAAAGTTTGAGGAACTATATGTTCAGAAATTATCCTAATGCTGCCATTTCAAAAGAGCTGCATATTCAATTATCTTTATGAAATGAAGTAAATTTTATAGTTTTTTTAAATTTTATAAAATTGAAACTCATAATTCAAATACATGAAAAGGTTGAAAGTCTTTAAAAGATCGTTACTAAAATAACTGATTAGAAGTTTGAAAGTAAATGTTTTTTTTTAAAGACTTTGGAATAGGACATTATCTCCCGTGTATCTCTTAAGTTTTAAAACTTTTTGGTGGTATATTTGACTCTTGAATCAAAAGTGATTGCAGAAGAAATTACAGAGAGTAACGTACCTTTCACTGTGTTTTTTTGTTTTTTTTTTCTATCAATTTACACCAATGACATTTTATTCACCCGAAAATGCGGCCGAGATAATGCGAATGCGATAGAAACATTAAATCAGTAAAACTGAGCTAACGATAGTTTGATGTATAGTTTAGAATAGGACATTATCTCCCATGTACCTCTTAAATTTTAAAGCCTTTTGCTAACATATTTGTCTCTCGAATTAAAAGTGATAACTGTATTCAATGTATTATTTTTATTTTGAGAACGGTGTAGTTTTACTTAAAAAATTGCTTGTGCTTCCCTTCAGTATCATTTTCTGAACTGTAACTTTTGGAGAAACAGAAGTTCAAAGACACGGGGAACAAAAATAAATAAATAAAATAAATATAAAAAATGGTCATTCCGTGACCGAAATCTGTGTCTTGTTTTATGGCAGATCATACAGTTTGTGGAACGGAGTCGAGATTTGGCTGTTAAGAAGGAAACTGCTTCGAACATTAAGATATTCGTCCGAGAGTTTTGAGGATGCTATCTCCGAAACTATATTTTCTCCTGGTACAATAAAAATGAATGTTGTATAAAATATGAAGAGTTCGAAAAGTCGAATATCCAAGACTGTTCTTTCTAGATTTCGTCAGACGATAATCATATCGCTGGAGATAGCCGAAATTTATCCATGTCTGACCAATTGAAAAATATCATAATGGTCTGGTGCGGATCATTTGGCTGTCTTTTGATTCGGCAAATTTTTTGGATTTATCATTATGTGAAAATGGCAGAGTATTGGTTGAGGCAGAATAGTTTTGGAGTCTACTGCTCTTAGCTGCAACATTTATAAAAGTTATCGACTTATGAAAAGAAGTGATAGCAAAAAAAAAAAAAGCATGGTAACACATATACCACCTGACTACAATCGATACGAATAAAAATTGTGCAAGCTTGAAAGAAAATGCCATCTAAAACGAGTTTCTATTTATCAAAGACATAGCCCAGAAATCACTTTATCAAGACATATTTCGTTTCTTCAATGATGACTGAAAGAAAAAATAAATTCATAATAGGACCTAAATCCCCCCCCCCCTATGGAAGTATAAGCTTCCAGTAAGTCATAATTGATGGGATAAAACCCATTATCTACCCGACTGTTGAAGAAAGTCGGTGTAAACAGGATGTCCTCAAAAAGTGGAACTAGCATTATTTCCTTAAGTATTGCGTTTAGACGTATACTTCTAATTACAAAGTTTCATTAAATAAGGCAGGCAATTATATAAGTACATTTTTAAATGTGTGCAGGTTAATTATAAAAAGTGTAAATAACCTTTTTTTTTTTTTTTACTTTTTTTTACATCCATCTAAGCTTATGCAAACTTCTACCTATAAAATTTGTTTGCAAATTTATTAGACTTTAAAAAAATCATTTCCAGTTTATATTTGAACGAGTTTTTCATTGAATATTTTAAAGGTAATGCAGATTTCACAATACATTGTTCAAAGGATAATATAAAATCAATATTGCTTTTATTACCTCTTAAGTTTCAAAAAATGGCTGGTTAATATGTTAATTGAAATGTTTACAAATCATGCTCAGAAAGATTTTCAATACCTGTACTGTTGCATTCTTATAAAAATACCTTGTATACAATTGCAAATGCATAGCGATTACGTACAGCATGTGTCACCAGAATTTCATATGCTTTCGTTGCTTGAAAGCGTATTTTTAGGACCGCTTAATATGATGCATATAAGTGCGAATAAAAATATTTTTGGTCGGAAATTACATTTATCTGAGATGCTTTACATGGATTAATTTACTTTGTTCCTCTTCTTTAGGTGAAATTCAAATAATGATTCTTTAATGATGTACTACTTCACATGTTTGTTAATGACGTTTTATGTGTATTAAATTCTGAAATAAATGTTCCATGCTTCTATCTATAACTATTGTATAGATAGAAGCTTGAAACTTAGCGTGTTTATAGATGAATGTAAGAGAAATATTTTACTAATTAGCACTTTTGCACTTCGGTTTCCGTTTAAAAATTCAATTGTTTTGAACTTATAATCGATTTTCGCAGATTTTATAGTGTATTCATATAATTTATTATTTTTATTGAATGAAACATTGTAATGGGAAGTATCTATTTAGGGCAGGGGTCGGCAACCTGCGACTCTTTTGATGTTAAATTGCTGCTCTCCAGTTCCATACGAGCAATTAATAATTTATTATCAAAACCTTTAAAAAATATTTTAAGTACCTAAACTTTTAACAACTTTTACTAACACAATCGTTAATTACAAATCGCTACGCTTAACATGACCGTGGCGAGATAAATTTGAACTATTGCTTTGTTCCTCGAGATGAGACCCCGTGTCCATGTATATCTTTCAGCCAGTTGCATTTCATTTCTGTCTCACCAAAACAGTCACCATCTGCGAATTGAGACTGACGTATGGAACAGTCTTCCAGAACGCTACTGTGAGGTGATGAAGTTGGCATATGTAGTGCTAACGGTCTTCGGGTCGATATACTCGTATGAGCTAGCGTTCTCTTGCATGAATATAATCTATATCTATACTTATAATAAAGCTCAATGTGTGTGTGTTGGCGCTCCACAGGCCAGACCGTTAGGCCTACAGCTACCAAATTTGGTACATGTATACCTTGGAGGTCGAGAATGTGCACCTCGGAGCCTGTTTTTCGAATGTTTAGTTCGAATTTGAATTAATTAAAATTAAAGCGAAATTTCGATGTTTTCCAGCTATAACTTCCGAAAATATTATTGCACAAACATGATTTTTATATCAATTTAAAGATAAAAAATTAGCTTTCTAACGGTATCGGTTTTTTTAAAATTTATATCGTAAGCTTCTATTTTTAACGAATTTTTAAAGAAATATTTTAACCATGTTTTTAGCACGTGACTCGATAAAATAAAAGAATGCCGGAAGATCGAATAAAAAAAAACAATAATCGCAAAATAAATCTAAAGAAATGCAATTTTTAGCACGTGACTGGATAAAATAAAAGAAATATAAAATGTGATATTTTCTAAAAAAAGAAATGCAAAGCAAAGGATTCTATGAGCGTTTGCAATATTTAAATCATTAATTGAATAAATTATCTTTATTTATAGAGGATTGAATTTTTACAGGATATGCATTCAAATTCCTTTCCAATGGGCTATTTGTAAAATATTATTAATAGGCATATGATTAGCTTATTACTATTATTTTGATCTAAATGAAGTAAATAATTAAATTTTATGTAGTTTGAGTCAGACAATGCATTTATGAATAATGAGTTTTTGATTTCTTCATACTTTACTCTGTGAGCCATATTTTACAAAATACTTTTATTAATGTTTTAAATAAAAGTTGCTACATCAATCAGTCTTCTAAATCAATCATTAAAACTGACTGATTTATAAAATTAAAGAATATTATTAGGAAAACGCGTTCTTTTAGAACTTTCAGTCCATTATCTTAAAGAAAATATTAATTTCAGGCCAATCAATGCCCGAAGTTACTTCAAGGCTAATGAATATGTGATTTAATTGAAAATTTTAGAACCCATTACTCATGGCGAACCAGCTGGTCGCCAGAGGCGGCTAGTTAAAAATAAATTTAGAAATCAACTAACAAATATAAATCTAGAGTCGTGCTTGAAACTTAAAATAACAAGCTATAAATCAAATTTAATCAAACTTTCAAAAGGATGCAAGCCAATGCTCCTATTGATGTAACTATCTATATTTGTTATTTTAAATATGAATAGAGATTATTTAGTACTTAAAGCCGTTTATTTTAAATCAAAAATCAAATATATATATAATCAAATGCCATAATATTAAATCGAAAATGTTTAATGACTCATTAAAAACTGGAAAATTTGTAAATTTTTACTTTTGGTTTTTCCGATTCAATAGGTTGCCGACCCCTGATCTACTGCAAACAAACTCTTGTATATGATTGTATAAACCCTGTATATGATGAAGTATTTAGGCTTTTTCCTATCCATTATTTTCATAAAGTTATATTCATAAGAGGGGGAAAAATTTAGAAAACAATATTTATGCGTGGTTTCACAATAAAAATTTGAAAATTCTGTATCAGTATTAATTTCTTGTTTTCACGTATTAATGTTTATGAATATTTTCTAAATTTCCTTCTGAATTTTTGAATACGGCTGTTTTTTGCTGGTAGTCATATAATATTGAGTTTAAATTTTTTTAGTGCAAAAATAACGTCAAAAAACAGGCGCTTAGAAAAGCACGCCAAGATGGAAAATGTTGGGAATGATGGCAAAAATTGTTTTCATTGAACATTGCCTCTTTCAATTCAGACTGACCATGTATAAAAAGCCTCACATATGTATTTAATTGAGAGATGACATAATGTATGTTACTATGTTTCTTTAAACGATACGCTAGAGATTTTTGAACAAATTTCGTTTATAATGTAGTTTATTACATAACATTATAAGTATTTGAAATTAAATAATAATCGTTTCTTACGTTTTACAGTAATAATCAAAATTATTTAATTAGGTGTAATAATACATTGCACATATTGTCAATCTGAGCTGTTTTAGAACCACAACTGAGCCTTTTTTTCCAGTTAATTAAAACAAAATAAGAGCTGTTTTCAGATTGTGTAAGTTAATTTAACGTTTCTAGCAGTTTTTCTGCATATTCTATTCTTTAATTTTGCAAGTTCGTTCAATCATGAATAAATTAAGATGCTTAAAAATTAGTTTTCTTGTGCACTAATTAAATGAAGACTTACGGTAACTTTTTTTTTTGGGGGGGGGGGGGATCTGAATAAAATGAATTGCACATTTTTATGTTTACCTGTAGTTCATGTTTAGTTTTTTTTTTATCTTACTTTTTTTTCAGAGCAGTAATTGAAATGTTGCAGAGCAATAATTGAAATTGTTAAGCTATCAGTTTGTTTACTTCAATGCCGCAGATGTTAAATATTTGCAAAAGCGATGTTAAATATATCGGAAGAGAGACGCCATTTCCCTTCCTTCCCTTTTTGAGTAGTTGCTGATAAATTATGAACGTAGTTTGATTTTACTTTACTTTAAATTCACTTCGTGCGACGTCTTGCTGCCTGGGAGGGAAAAAGCCATAAAATGTTTACATGTTTGAATGTCTCTTAGACTAAAAACTCTTGCAAGAAGAATATGCGGCTGCTAGCGTTCCAAAATTTTATGGTGTGGACGCGCTGTCCATTTTTCAGATGAGTTTGAATGTTGAATAAAATATGAGGTGTAAAATAGTCTCCTCCTTTTTTTAAATTTTTTTTTAAAGCTATGTAATGCCCTTTCGTACATACTACAAAAGATTTTCGAGAAAAAGAATTCATCAGCGTTCCGATCATACTTTCCATAGGAGTACAAATATTTTATAAACATTCTTATTAATTTTTCAAAAAAAGCCATGGAAAAAGTATTCTGCATATTCGGTTCTACTTTTATTGGCTAGGATCTGCTTACAAAGATCCATTTAATTCTTCGTGTTTTTGTTGAATTTTTTAGTGGCAAAATTCAATGATAAGGAATTTAAAGAGGGGGGAGTCGGTTTTTAAGAGTATTTTTCTTTTTCATAGATCGGATGATGTATTTTAAATAAGTTTAGAGAATTTTTAGAAGTTTAAAAGTTTATTCATTACTTTGTTGCTTAGTTTAAATGTATTACATTTTCATGTTGTTTGTAATTAACACATTCTATTTGAAATATTAAATGGTTTTATGTTTTAGTCGAAATTTATATATTTCTTTTCCTACTTTACCCTTGTTTCCCTCTCGAATTTGTTTTTTTGGATCCACTTTTGTGGTGTAGAAATTTTGAGAGGGAATATCAGCTCATGTGTCATCCTCGGCATCTGATTGTGGTTTAAAAGTAAGAGGTTCGTTTCAAAATTACCCCTACGTTGCTTTATAAACGAGATGTTAATATAGTGAACTAACTTAAATTTGGTTTTCCTGGCAGATTCTCTTTTTTTCTCTATTGTAAATTGTATTGTATTTGCCTGGATGTAAAATCCCTACTTCTGAGTTCATGACCTGGTTCCAGCATGGCAAGGCTGGTATACTTGCATCCGTCGAGGCCAAATGTCCTCCTGCTGGTGTGGTGCGGAAGTTTGAAGAGAGCGGGGGTGTCAGTTCTGAATGTTCTTGTGATTTAAATTATTAAATCCTTCCCCAGAATAGCTCTAGTTTTACTTTAAAAAGTGGGATGTTAATTTAACCTAAACTAAAATTAAACTTTTTGTTTAACTGTATAATAGATATATTTATAAATGCAATTTTTATTTGGTATTAAATAGGCTATTCTAAGAAATGCTTGGCGAAAGTAAATATCTTAATCATTTAACTGTTTCATCCTCTTTGGAAAATGCGGATATAAATTGTCATAAATATATATATCATTAATTATAAATATAATGATTAAACCATTATTATATAAATGTAAGAATTGTCATTGAATAAACTTGTCACAAAGAAAAATGTTGTACTTTTTCCATGACGAGTATACTCATCAAAAACAGTTTAGTTAATTTAATGAAGTTATTTATTACTTAGATGAATAAATTTGAAATGGCTTCATGAGTGAAATCGTTCCATGATATAGTGGGTTTATTCGATCGATAACTAACTGAATTACTGTGCCACAAATAGTTGATTGAAGATGCTCGGAATTTCATTTCGGAAATTGAATGAAACTTTGATATGAGGAGAAGTTATGTCCTCACAAAATCGTCGAAGAGAATTTTGGGTCATATTGAGATTTTGCATATTGATATGGGTATCGAAGGTAGAGGCATCGAAGATCTGTCATTTGAGACAAACTGCTCAACGAAGAAAAGGCATTTATAGGATTGCATTGTCACAAACCTTTTGAAAAGCTTTTAATTAAGTCTTCAGAATTATATGCAAATATATTTGTGAATATTGTTCTGCAGGGACCTGCTGCTGAAATCTTGCGAACTTGCGTTATTTCAGCTACAGGTTCTGCAAAATCTTTCTCTGCTTTCACTATTATTTACTTCTTTTCCTACAATGCCGTCGTTATTGGTTCCGTATGGTCAGGGACGATTTATCAAATAGGCAAAGTAGGCAACTGTTTAGGGTTGTTCAATTTTCCTTCCCTCTCCAAATTTCGATTTTTTTTTTTCATTTAATTTGCTAGAACCGTTGACTCGGAATTGATCCAATTTCAAATCAAGTATCGTTTAAATATCATCATAATTTCAATCTTTCTCATTAGTTATCTTGTTGTTTGTTCTTTCTGGTTGTACAAGATTTATATTATGTCATTTAAAATTCTTAAAAATATGCTGATTTAATAATTTAAGAGATTTCTGATTCTGTAATAAAATAGTCTGATTCTCTGGTGAAACAGTTCGATTCCATAAAAACATTTAAATCAAAAGATTTTCTTTCAAACAATTTTTTATAGCAATTTTCTCGAAAGGGGTCCATAATTATTTGTTCAGTTAATCAGAATTTGTATCTTGAAATAGTGTATATATCGAATAAAAATCAATAAAGAAAAATATTTGACATAGGAAGTTAGATACGAGGAAAGCCATATTACTGATTCTCTGTCCCATCCCGAAGGCACTGGGAAATAAATACTGTATGACAGGGACCGCCTCAGGAGCTACACTGGTGAGAATTGTGGTTGAGTGCTAAGGGCCATCACCGGCCACGGTACAATCCTCCCCGCAGGAAGTACGTCCCGTCATCGATGAATGAGTCAGACCCACCCCCTCACCTTTTGTGTACCCACCGAGTTGGCGAGAACCAACTACCATGCCAAAAGCATCTCATCCTCAATTACGAGATGCCTCCCCCGGGGGAGTCTAGATACAAGGAAAAGGGGCCCTCGAAACTTTCATTGTTTAAGGACCTACCTATACAAGGCTTAGTCTGGGCATTTGTAAGGTTAAATATTAAACTCACCGATGGAGAGTATTGTTATTTCTAAATGTAACTTAAATGGAAAAGTGTTACTACCAATATTTGTTTGCTGAAAATTCAAGAAGAGGGATAAAATAACTGCAAGAAATGCCATGTTATAGCCTATATACCTATCTGAAGAAATTTTTAGGGCATTTAAATCATTTTCAATGTAAGTGGTAGATATTTTAATGTAAATATACAAAAAGAAGCAAATGATTTGAATGGTTCACTGCCTTTTCAGGAATTTAAATTAAAAATTAAAATTCTCCTGACGAAGATAGCAGTAATTTACACTTTTCTGTCTTTATATTTAAATAGGACTTTAGTTTTTGATCTTTATTTTAAATTTTATTTCTCCTTTTCTTTAATGATTATTTAATCCTATTAGATCCCTCGTTTTTGAGTACAAAGATGTATTACTGTCTGATCCCGTAAAATTCTTATTTAATTAAGCTAGACGTTATCAGTTTGGCATTTGCATATTTCTTCAGTTTTGGCTGTTGTCTTGTCTATATTGTGTTTCTTGAGTGTAACTTAATCATTCTATGCTAATTTTGAAACTAGATTTTTTTAGTCATCTTTACGTTTTCTTTCCAAAATTGCTATATTGTTAGAACCGCGCTTCTCTGTTTATATTCTTTTTTTGCTGTTAAGTGTGTGCCTTGTTCTATAAGCGAAAAATAATGTAATTAATTTTATAGTGCATGGCACGGAAAACGTATCAATAGCTATTAACATTCCATTTGTCTTTTTATCTGCGGAAATGTTTTATTGTTTTCTTTCAATAAATTTATTTCTTAGAAGTGCTCTTTTATGATAGTTGCGTTATTTTTCTGTATCCGTTGTATTTTAGATATTTTTTAATGTTATATATATTAGGACATTTTAGATGTTTTTATAGTTTTATTTAATATTACGTTGTCCTAATTTTTTACTTGATTTATTAAAATTTCTTTGTTTTCTTATACCTCTTTTAATTTATTATTTCGGAATTTATCGGAATTTATTATTTCAATACCAAATCATAAATATCTTAACACTTTGATATATTTATATAACTTGAAAATTAAATCCAATTAGAGAGGAATAGTTTCAATCGGGTAATTTCTAAGAGCAAAATGTTAACAATAAATCTGCCATACTAATGCAGACAATAAATAATATCTTTGGAATAAAACCTTTTTTAAGGAAACATTTTGTAGACAAAAAGCTAACTTTTCTTCCTTTCATGCCCTTTCTTCTTATTTTGAAAATGTTCAGTGAATCAAAAATGTACTTTCTGAAAATTGCTGATTTTTTTTATCACATTGAATGTTCGCTTTTAATGCATTGTTGTTTTTTATGTCGTGTTTTCCTAACAGAATGAAATGCTTGGGATATCTTGATTTTTACGTTTTCTTAGAATAGTGTTTCGAAATTAAATTTGTTTAGAATGGGAAAATCACCTTAAACAATAATTGCATTGCATTTTTAATTAAGATTTGAAAATGCATCCACGATTTAAAATTCCATTATTCTCTAATTGTTTAAAAAGAAAGTGGACAAAACAACGCAGCAAAGTAACAGGTGCTTGCCGATCTTAATCTTTGAAAGAGTCGCTACGCAGACAAGTAGTAAGTAGTTGGGAATGCGTGATAGGTGAGGCTGTGCGTGTCTAAATATAACCTCTGCTTCTGTTGACGCCTACTTGCCAGGCGTTGTCCCGGGGAAGCTTGCCCGGATTGGGTGAATTTTCATCCCGGGGTTGTTTTCCCGGATTGCATAAATTCCCCAGGAAATTAGGAGTGTGTTTACATTTCCGTCAGATTCTTGATAGAATCATTTTCGAAGAGGATGGAAGGCAACCGGGCTCTTGCTGATTTGAAGTTTGATGAGATGGCTGTCGAATACTCCTTAGAGGTTGCCAAATGTTACTCATTACATAGGGCACATCCGATCCTGAGTTTAAGGAACTTGAATGAACTGTTCAAGACAGTATGGTACTGCCTGTTGACTGCCACCGCTGGCGTCCTGAAGAATGGAACGCTTACGTAGCCTGCGAAATGAAAATGGACTGTCTATCAGATGAGTTAAAAAATTGATGGTGAGATTTTGATTTTGTAGTATGTACCTTTCTTTGTCTTGGCAAGAATACCCCCCCCCACACACACACAAAATTGATCATATCATTAATGTAACTAATAACTAAACGATAGTTGAAAAATGAGTTTCTTATTGCGGCGAAAAGGTATTTTGTCTAGCTCGAAAACAATGTGATGTATCTGGTATTAAGATAGGAAATAGCTTCAAAAATTGTTCAAATGAGACACTACTCCAAAAAATAGGACAGTCATGTTGAGTGAATCAAGCTTTATGTTTTGATTCTGTTTGATTTAAATTTATTTTTAAAGCTGTTATATTATTTTTTATTTTATATAAGTAAATTTTATCAACCATTAATAAAAATTAAGAAACAACAGTGCTTAGCGATTTTTGATGTGTGAAAAAGAACATATGGTGGAGTAACTGTTTCGGAATATATTGTAAAAGTAGGTGTTTTATTCTTTTTAAGTGTTTTAGTTTAGAAAATCTTTCTATTTTATTGAAAGCTGTCGTTTTCTTCTTTTTAAAATGCCTAGGGGAGAAAACCCTCCACTTTAAGCGAGTTTCAAAAAAGCCAAATTGCCGTTTACAAAAATTATAGCAAAGGTTGAAGAAAAATTGTACATCTGTTAAATATAAGTTCAAATACTGTTTTCAACTTGAAAGAAATCCTAGTAGTCAGTGAACAAAACAAAAGATTTTCAGATCTGAAAAATTGAGTGAACTCTGTCAAATAAAAATCACACGAGAACTAAAGAAAGAAATGGGTTGAAGCACTGCCAAAATTTAAAATAATACAAGCGCCATATACGTATTAAGAAGAATTATTTACGATTTCATAAAAAGATTCAAAAGTTCATTTGCAGGAATAGGAAGTACCAAGTTAAATGGAGTGAAAGGTGTGCAGTGGGCTAATAAAAACCACGTGTCTCGGAATTCAGAATGAACGTCCATCATATTTTCTGTTGAGAAGACATTTCATTTAAATGGTCCAACTGTTTACAGATACTATTGGCCTTATCCCGATAATGAAGAAAAGACTTAGTTTATTAAAAGATAGGAGAAGGGAGTTTAATAGCTTGATTGGTTGTTGGGTTACGGAGGAAGAACAAGCTTAGTGTTCCTGCTTGACAGTAACGCATAGACAATATCCAAGTCTTAAATTTATATCTCGTTCCCTATGACGTTGAGCCAGGCAGACATAACTGGATTTTTCAACATGATAGAGGTATCAGTTCACACATTTAATGAGATTAAAAAATCGGTTTACTCCAAATAATTTTCGGTTTTTTTTTTTTACTAAAAGCCAGAACCTCAATATTGTAGAAAACATGTAGGCTAGGTTTATTCATCACTTTTACGAGAAAACAAGCAGTTTTAATTTATAGCTAAGCCTCGGAGAGCTTTGAATGATGGATTTGAAAATTTTTGTCTGACAGAAATACACACTTCGCTCTGCCAAACCAAATCTTTAAAGTGCCATTTGTGGAGGAATTATTAATAAGATTTTTATTTGTATTATTTGAAGTGTCAAACTTTTTTTTTTCTTTTTTGTAGAGTATGAAGTTGTCAAAATTGATTTTTTTTTTATTACGATTGACTTGTATTTTTTATTTGTTTCAAGTTTCAGATACAGTTATCTGTTTGTGAGATAGTCTTAAAAGTGTTGTCTTTAAAGTTAAAAGTTATGTCTTTAAAGTGTTGTTCAGTAAATTGTTCCGGAAAAAAAAAGGAAATAGCAGTCAGTGTTCTTCATTTTTCTAAGAAAGGGAAAAAGCCCTATTTCATTCATGCAGTGTATGAACATTGACAACGAGGAAACAGTTGTTCTTCTCACTTAAAAAAAATCCCCCTTCAAAAACACTGAAGAAAACTTTTTCTCAGAACCTAAAGCTCATTAACGAAATTGACGAGTTAAGTTGGAATTTTTTAATTTAAACTTACGCTAACATCTTTTGATTCTTCTTTTGTTTGAATTTTCCCTCTTAGATAAGTTTTTAATACTCTGTAATCTCTACCACGTTTTTTTTATTTTACTTCAGTGTGCAAAAGTTTTTACGCAATATCCTAAATTTTATCTAGAATTGCAGTTGGAGGCATTAGTCTTTCATGTAACTTTATCTCTCTGTTGCTTGACAGTTAGTGCTGAGCCGTTCAGATAAGACCTTCAAATATGGTTTGTAGAATTGATTTTTCCACCAATGCAAATTACTTGGGTTGTTCGCCTATTCTTTTTACGCTAAAAGAAACATTGTAGCTGAATTTCATCGAAGAATGATAGTAGTATTCGCTGAAAACTGTTATTTCTATTGTGACCCAGCATATTTGGAGCAATTTGAATAGGACGTGTTTGATCACCAGGCGTCCAGCCCAGACATAGCTTCGAGTGATTTTCATCTCTTCTGGCAGGAGGCCAAACACTTCCAGATTTAAAAGTAGTTTCAATGGAAAGTTAAGTAACATTTAAATATGGAAGCCGCCGTGGTGCTTATTTTCAACGTCGCTAATATTTGGATTTTTTTGCTGTGACAGATGTCAATGCGTTGCCTAGAGACATCCAATATCTGAATACAGAAATATTTCGCTTGCTAAGAAAATGCAACGATTGCCACGATTTTTGATGTCGAAAAGCAGCACCGCGATCTTCTGTATTTAAAGGTTCTTGTCTTAAGTACCGTTGCGGTCTTCTGTATTTAAGATATATCAAGACACAGTTCACAATCCGTTAACTATTTGTTTACAAAGAAATATTAATAATCATTACTCATGCCTTTTTATGATATCTAGATTTTTCAGATACTCCTTTAAATAACATTTTATGTTATCTATCGTTCGAAATCATTACTTGCTCTATCCCAAACAAAAACTTACTTCTCAATCAGGATCAATAACTCCTTCTACGGCTGCCCATCCCGCACCTCTTACCTCCTGTCATCCAGTAAGTAAATCAGATTAACCTGGACAACTCTTTCTTCATCTCATTTCTCAAACTCTTTTCAAGACATCAAAGGATTTCATTTGCATCTAAGATAATGGAGATGATCACGACAACATAATTAACCTCAAATCTCACTTTCAGTTCCTTTATTATCGAAGACAATTTTAATCCTTGAGCTAGGCTTTCAGAGAATTCGTTCTGAGGGCGTATTTCACATTATTGGAGGCAACGTTCTTCGTAAAATGTATCAGAAATGTTATATATATAATGGTTGAAGATCATGTCGAAAATAACCGTGCTTGTATATAACTTTTGATAATTCACCTTGTTTTCTTCTCTAATCTTTTTTATTAGGATTGGAGCTTAGGGGAACCTTTTACCTTTGTATTAGTAGTTAAATTTAGTTATATTGTCTACACACCTGTAGATTAAAAAAAGAATTAAAAAAAAAATAGACCTTCGGTTGTCCTAGAAGTAAAAACTATGCATTTTCTTTGTCAGTATTTTAAAATTGATACTTCTGATTTTATTTGAATAATTTATGGGTTTTAAAAGTTACATTTTAAGCATTCTAAGTATTCAGTTGTAGGCATTTTTTATTGCATTGTTCATCATTTCCTTTTTTATATGCATAAACTATATAATTCTTAGAAGAAATCATATATTTTTTCTAAAATAACTTGATTTGTTATGTATAGCCTTGATGTATTCATTGCTGAAATTACTTTTAAACCATAGACTCAAAAATATCTTTAATCTGCACACATGACAGATCGACGTTGGCCACCTTGTATCAATATTTGTTCCAGAAGAATTGGTTGTGTCTCTTTCTTTAGATTACCGAATGCTGTATTGGTTATTTCCTACTCGAGCTATTATTATTTCCACTTACATTTATTGTCCATTTTGTTAGTAGATGGGTAGATCAGATAAAAGGAATTCGTTTTTCTTTTTGGTTTCTTCTTCTGAAAACAAACTAAGAAAGAGCCATTTGGAAATGATTGCAGTTAGGTTATTATGAAGAATCCTAAAAGACACAGAACATATGCTTTTTTTTGAAGATTTTAATTTTTATTGGGAACTTTAATTCAACTCTTTTTAATAGTATTGTTAATTATATAGTGTGATATTTTTTATATGTAAAGCAGTTTTATTTTCGATAAAACAAAATATGTAGTTTTTATATATTGACTATTTTATCTTGACAATGAGAGTTTTGGTTCAGTGTCTTAAAAAATTCCTTTCCTCTGTAAGTGCTTTTATAGCAGAAAAAAAACTACCCTGTAATATATTATCATTAAAGATATTTACCTTACTGTGTACCTATGATTTGCGAAAACGGCATAGAAAAACAATTAAACTACATTTCTTCTGTTTTTGATACCTAAATTATAAGAAATTGTCATTAAGCTTATTGATTTCATTAAGAATTAAATTTATTATCTTGCGGACTGAAATATTAAATTCTCCAATATAACGCATGCACAATAAATCTTCAATTGAGAGAGTATTACTTTTGAAATTTGGGTTTTTATTCTTCTACTGTAAATCTTTAGGTATCTTGATTTATTGTTTTTGCGTAAATATCATGCTATCATGGTTTTGCCTACATATATTTGTTGTAACTGTTTTGACTCTTAAATTTAGGTACAATTTAAAATAGAATCTGTGTTATCATCTATGGTAGTTATTTTATTTTTAGGAAACTCCTGCCGCTTACAGTTATAATATTCATGTTTTAGTTTTTTCATTCAGTTTATGAGTTAAATTTTATTTTTCAGAGGTCCTTTTAGCTTAGTTCGCCGGTGCATCCATAAAACTACGGGTCAACAATTTGCTGTTAAAATAGTAGATGTTGCTAAGTTTACGTCGTATCCTGGTCTTAGTACAGAAGGTAAAATTTCAATTTTATTTTTAAGTTTTCGAAAATTATTTTGAATTTTATTTTTCATTCTTTATTCTGAAAATGATTTATGCTTAAATTCATTTTTTCCTGAAATTTTTACTTTTTAGATTTAAAAAGAGAAGCTACCATTTGTCACATGTTAAAACACCCTCACATAGTTGAATTGTTGGAAACATATAGTTCAGAAGGAATGCTTTATATGGTTTTTGAATTGTAAGTTCCCGTTTTACTTTGATTAATCATTTCAAATTTTGGAATTTAATTTTTTTATCAATTTTTCTTTTTTTAAATTACCATTTAATTTTGAATTTCTTATATCTTATATTGTAATTTGCCATAAATGGAGTTAATTAAAATAATGGAAAAATTCAACTCCTTTTCTTCTTTATCTTCCCTATTTGATTCAACTTTTAAATGTGCATGATTTTTTTTCTACGCAAGCATAAGTAAAATTTGGGCTTAAAATAATTATATTTATTTTTTTTCATTCTAATTTATGCATCTGAGGTTGCATAAAATTTGTATAGTAGTGCAGTAATTATTGCAAGTTAATTAATAACAAAAGCAGTGTATTAGTATCAACACACATATAGACACACTAAAGATGATGAAGCTTTATTAAGGAATAAGGAAGCATTTCATATTCCTCTCTATTTATACATCATTATTCAAGTCAGAAGTCAGAGATGAAATTGTTATAATTGGATCTTGTTTTAATGTTGTGGCATGTGTGTAGTAACAACAAATAGCCGCTTACTAAGTAGAAAAGCAGTTACTTTATGTAAAAAGGGAGTGAATTAACGAGCCTTAAGTTCCAACAATTCTCTCCTCAGTACTTATCTCAATTTAAGCACAAATATAGAATTACATTCAAATCAGCATTATGCCTTAAAGTACAATATTAACATGAATATGAATGAATGCAAATGTTTACTTACAAGTTATGTTGATTTAATTAATACATAGCATAACTCAGGCCAATAAGCATTTAAACTTTTAATTAGTATATCAGTTGATATTTCATGAAAAGGAAATATTTTAGATAAAGCAAAACATATTCATAAATTTCATGCTCAAAAGATTATACTTAGGATGGGAATGATAAAATGGTTTTTCGCAAGTTTTGGTGGATATTGATTCTCATTAAACATCATAGTTTTAAATCCAACAGCCTTTGGATGTAAGAATTCACTTTGTAGGTAAAGCATATCTTTTATAGCTTCAGAGAGAGCCATACCTTCAGCTTTTGTGGTTGACAATGTAACGATTCGTCATTTTTTAATTTTCAAAGAATTCCAGTTTTAGAATATTCGATGACAAATCTTGTATATGATTTCATATTGTTGACATCTTTCAGAGTTCTTATTTTATTGGTTTCTCATATTTTTAGTTTAGTATTCCTAAATTTTTTAGCTTCTTTTAGGATTTTTTTCCCAACAATCCAGTTGCTGTTGATGACCTCATTTATATTGTACATTAACTTTCTTAAATTAGCCTCATTTGTACTGCCATGTTTTGTGGCAACAGACAAAGTGCATTTGTGACCCACTGAATAATCGGAATGACATATAATATGAATTTTTTTCATTCTTAGAAGACATGTTTTTGGTTAATTTAATACTTTTATCCATAGGAAATTCAATATTTCTTGTATTTTAAATTTTTGTAATGTGTATAATATGTCATCTGTGTACTGTTTGATTGATCCATTGTTAAACTGTTTTTTATTTTGCTCCAATACATTTCCTCAAATAGACATGATACATTTCGGGAATTTCATAATGAAAATTTCTTGAGATCGATTAGTTTTATTTTGTGTAATAATTTTTGTTCTAATATCTCAATTTTCTATGGATTTATTCATTTTATTGCTCATTTAATCACATTTATTTTATTTCTCGGTGTTTATTCGTAATTGAATTCATTATTTTTGGAGCATATGGAATTGTAACAAATTTATTTCATTACAAAAATATTAAATAGATTTTTCGAAAAAATAAATAAATTGGGTAATGAAAAGATTCCAATGTTATAATCATCGCACTGAACTGAATTTGCATTTTCTGTATTCTATACATATGACATAACTAATTCTAAAAATAAAATCATTGCTGTTCTTCAGTTTGCGAAAGTTATGGGAATGCCTCACAAACGTCAACTATTTATAATGGCGTATCTAAAAATTGGTGTTTAAAAGACTTAAAATGTTAAAATTTCTTATCTGGTGTTAATGAAATTCTGTTAAGAGGTAAAAATATGATTTCAAAAAGTGCTCAGGTAGACCAGGAAAGGCGTCTCAAAGGCATGATTTTGTGAGCAGTTTCAATAATAATAATAAAAGTCGGTTTGTGAAATTGCGAGAACCTTAGCTTTTTCTATTTTGAGTTTTACTGTTCTCTGTCGCGTACAGGCAAGTACATATCCTAAAATATCTTGGTACCTGTGCAGAAATTGTGCCATAAAAAGACACGTTTTCTTTAGGCTTAAAAAGCACATGCAAGCATTAAAACGCTCATGCACGGATAAATGTTTTCTTCAGTAACGAAATAAGTAACTTTTGATGTTCCTGATGCTTGCGCATGCTATTGGCGTGATCTATGATGAGAATCGCGCATATTTTTCAGTCTACAAAAAGGTGTATGCATTTGTTTGTGCGTGGTCTTTCATAGTGTAGAGGACTCAAAGGAAAAAAATGGATATTGCGTTCCTTAATGGGCGGCAGCGGGCTGAGAATTATCAAAATGCCCGCAAAAGGCCTTTTCTTCCATTTGGAAACATTTTGGGAGAGAAAAATTGGAAATTCCAACAAGGCAGTGTGTCAATTCGTACGTACTCAACACGATATTTAGATCAGATATCGGAACAGACCTCAATTCAGTTGTAACCTTTGGAAAATGCTTGCACGAGAGGTGTATGCCAAAGTGTCAGTTTTCGATTATTCAGGAATTAATGCTACAAGTTGAGCATATTTGGTTCGCATTATAGTCGCACATTCTTCAAACAACAGATAGAAGCATGTCTAACAGGATTATCAAGATTATTCAAAGTAAAATTTGAATTTCAATACTGAATACTCGGAATGTCCGTGTATTTGTAAGACAAATTATTTTTTAACTAGAATTTTTCAAAATTTATATTATACTCTTTTGGTGTAATGCACTTACACAGGTTCCATATGCTTATTATTATTATTATTATTTTGCGGTTATTGCTTCACTTTTTAAACTGCTATTTCAAATTATTATTTATTATTTACTTGTACAAAATTACATGGACAGACAATTACTTGTCCATATAATTTTGAGATGCTTTTTACAATTTCGTCTCTGATTTGCCTTTCAAATGTTTATGCAGCAAATAAGTTTTTCTTCCAAATACTTTAAAATGTGATACTTTTGATTCAATTGAAAAACAAAACAAAAAAGTTCGTATGAAGCAGAATTATACAACACACTTATGGTAGATGATTTTTGAATAAAAATGATAAGAAGGTCCTGATTGTCTAGGCATTTTGACTACTGTGTGAGCCATTCTGCTGATCCATTTTGTTGGGAAGTAGGATTGCACAGATTTCTCTTCGAATACTTTACTTTTGAAGAATTGTTTTATATTCTGCACCGCATATTGAAGGCCATTATACATTTGGAAAGTTTTAGTTTTCCTTCCAGTCTACTTTTCCACTAAAACTTTGTAGTATGTGAAGGCTTACTTCATTCGATCTTTGGTTTTTTCAGAAACATCTTTACAACATGTCATGATTTATCATTAATGAAACTAACAAAATAGTACGAACTGGTACTAATTCACAAATTGGCGCTAATAATACATAAACGTCAAAAGGATTTTTAAATTTTGATTCTTTTTAGAAGGAATAAACAATTTGTTTTGATTGGATTTTACAATCCTTTATGAAATCTTGAATATAGAAATGTAATCATCTTACCACTCTTTCAGTCCTAATTTTCTTGGAGGCATTTTCAATTTGAAATGCCCTATTTTTAAGCCATTTTTGGAATCTGGTGATGATTACTCTTTTCCTAATTTCTGGCTCTTCTTATTATACTGCCGGATTATCCGGTCATATTGAACAGTTCCATTAAATTCAATTACTTTAGCGTTATTTTTGTGAAAATAATGGATCTGTTGTTCATTGTTGCTTTTGATATTGATTTAACGTTTCGTCTTAATTTAGATCATACAAAGCCTTTTTCTTGTGTTCTCATTTTAATCTATAATATAAATAAAAACTTTTCGGTTACTTCATCATTTTTATCAACTGTAAATTAAACAAAATTTCCTTTATTTTGTCGACCTTTTTTCTATTGTTAGATATATGAAAGGTATGTCTAACAATGAGTTATATAAACACCAGGAATTATGGCTGCTACTGAAGGAAATAATAGACGATGCACATTCTCCTTTTCATAATGGATAAATAATATAGTAAAATTACATATTCTCGAAGGACTATTTCCTTTTTGCATTCCAATTTTTTACTACTAGAATTAGAGTGGTAATTACTCTCAGATTTCTAAATGATTTTCGTTTCGTTGCTTTGTTATGGTTTGCATTTTTATTTTCAGAGTTCTCTCTCCAAGGTTGTCTATATTTTCTTGCTAGGAGAATTTTATTTTTAAAATATCAGTTGTGCCATTGAAATCAAAGACATCTGAAGTTTTTGAAGTCCGGAATGCTGTGAAGAAGTAAAAATGGATTTAAAAAAAAATCGATATTTATTTCAAGCTGCATTTTTCTCAGCTTGTTAACACTTTCAAAAAAAATCTCATGTGACATTTATCTATCGAAACGATATTCGTTTTAAACTAGAGCCATTTTAGAAGAATCCTTGCATTCAAACAAGATTTTCTGCTTATTCGAGAACAGAATGTCTAAAATGATAGAGTTCGCTTGGGCTGATTGACAAAATATTGCCTGTGTTGGCTCTCTGATCATTTTCTGTCAATTTTTTTCAATGCTTCTATGTCTCCGAACATGGCCACTGTAGACTGATTGCTGATGATATAGTATCACTACTTATTTATTTATTTTTTTTAGATTTCTTGAATTTGTAACTTCTAAGTACCATATTTATTTATAAGTTAGTTTCTCTATTGCTATTAATTGAGTCATCTGGACTTTCAGTTTAACAATTTAGGACTAGAGAAGCGTACATGCTTGAATATATGCTTCCTGGGATCAGTGTTTTAGTTTCGTCATTTAAAATGCATCTAGCATAATGGATATTATAGTTTAGAAAGAAACGCAGTATATTTTCAGCAGCAGACATATAGAAATACTAAAAGTAATAAAAGACAATTAAAGACGTCAAAGAAAATTTCATATCCCTTTTTATTTATTTACAATACTGTTATTTATAATATCGTTAGATTCAGGAGTCGAAGTGACGTAATTATCAGAACAAGATCTGAATTCTGACGCGCGTGTAGCAGGGGCTTAAGAAATACAAAAAGGAGCTATCTTATGTAATAGAGGGGGGGGGGGTTGTTGAGGAAATGGATGTTGAATTCCAATATAATTTTACTTGTACACGACTTTAACCAGTAAATTTTTTTTTGTTATATTTTAAAATAGTTCTGACTGTTTGGGAAGTATGAATTTCCGGCCACAGGATTCCGCTAGATAATTTTTGCACTTATAACTCTGAAGTTGATTATAAGCATCCAGTGATTGATTTTTGCAGTTTAGTGTAGATTTTTGAGTCTCCTATTCAGAACTTACTGAGTGCACGGTAAACTAAAAAACATTTCAGAGTTGGAATGCCGCTTATCGAAGCATTTATTTTTTGTATTCCCCAATATTTGAAATTCGTAAATGCAGTGTTCTAGGTATACGTGATTGTTTATTTATTTATTATTTTTTATAGTTTTTGTTTTACTCAAAACTGATGATTTTTCCAGTTTGCATTCATAAAAGGTTTAATATTTTTGGACTGCATAAAAAGATTAGAACCTCGTGTGTAATGTATGTTATGCCTAATTTCTTTATAAATGTATGAATGTAAGTATACTTATGTCCATAAATTAATGGCAATGCCAGCTGCAGCAAATAAAGATTCAGACACGAAACATACGTGACTTATTCATATAGCCCACTCATTGAACAAAAGATAAAGGGAAAAAAGTTATCTATGATAACCTGGAGCAATTACAAGAAATATTTCCTTTGCGAAAACTTGATTTTAATACATTGTATCTCTCCCAGACGATAAAATACTAACCGTATAACACCTAGGTATGTTGAGTATCAAATTATCGAGCTGATCTTTGTGAAGATGACTCCACTCAGCTCTCGGAAAAATGAGCACAGACGCCGAAGGTGATCGATGGGCTACAACTCGTCGGTTAAGAATGTCCCACACATGTTCCGTCAATTCATGTCAGGTGAGAATGCTGGCCATTTCATATGGGTGATATCATCAGATCTGAAGGCATTAATTTACAATGTTTTCATGGTGAGAACACATATTGTCATCCAAAAACACAAATTCTGCCCTCATGGTATCTTTAAACAAACATATATGTTTTTCTATAGTGATGCCTTTCTCAACTTGACCTGTCACGTTTCCGATTTGAATATGCAGATCTGATCTGTAGCGTAGTATAATTCCATCCAATCGAGCAGTCCTGTACCACTAGAACACTGATAATCAATGATGTTATCTTGGTGATAAAGGATACCTAGCGTTCTGCATATGAAATTCCGACCCGAGTCAGACAGCAAGTTAAATTTGAACTCTTCAGGAAACATCACACTAGTCCACTGTAACGATGTACACATTACATGCTCTCTATTCCAGGTTAATCATTTGCGACAGTGAATTGTAGTGAGAAGAACACATCTAACAGGCCTGCTTACATACACTGAAGTGACAAAAGTCATGGGATAGCAATATGCAAATATTCAGATGGCAGTAGTATTGCAGCGAAAAAGTATAAATGCGCAGTTCGTTTTCCAGAGCTTTCATTTGTGTTGGAGTTATTCATGTGAACAGGTTTTTCGTGATTTAAGGCGGCACGACGAGAATTAACAGACTTTGAACGTGGAATGTTAGTTGGAGCTAGACGCATGGGTCATTCCATTGCGGATATCATTAGTGAATTCAACATTCCGAGATCCACAGTATCAAGAGTGTGCCGAGAGTATGAAATTTCAGGCATCACATCCCATCATGGACAGCGCAGTGGGCGACCCCCTGCACTTAACGACCGAGACCGCCGACGTCTGTGTAGAATGGGTCAATGTTAATAGACACGTAACACTTCTTCAAATAACTGCAGGAATCAATGTGGGACGTATGAGGGACATGTCCGATAGGACTGTGGGGCGAAATTTGTCTTCCTTGGGCTATGACAGCAGAAGACCGACTCGAGTGCCTTTACTGACAGCACGACATCGCCTGCAGTGACTCTCCTGGGCTCGTGAGCATATCGACTGGTCCCTAGACCAGTGGAAAACCGTGGCGTGGTCAGATGAGTTACGATTTCAGTTGTTACGAGCTGATGGTAGAGTTCGAGTGTGGCGCAGACCCCACGAAACCATGGACCCAAACTGTCAGCAAGGCACTGTTCAAGCTGGTGGTGGCTGCAAAATGGTGTGGGCTGTTTTTACATGGCATGGACTCGGTCCTCTGGTGCAACTGAACCGATCATTGACTGGAAATGATTATGTTCAGCTTCTTGCAGATCACTTGCAACCATTCATGGACTTCACGTACCCACACAACGATGTTGTTTTTATGGATGACAATGCGCCATGTCACCTGGCCAGAACTGTTCGCGGTTGGTTTGAAGAACATTCCGGACAATTCCAGCGCATGATCTGGCCACCTAGATCGCCCGATATGAATCCCATCGAGCATTTATGGGACATCATCGAAAGGTCCGTTCGTGCCCAATCTCCTGCACCATCCACACTTTCACAATTATGGACGTCTATACAGACAGCAGGGCTCAATATTCCTGCAGAGGACTTCCAACGACTTGTGGACTCCATGACACGTCGAGTTGTTGCACTTCGCCGGGCAAAAGGAGGACCGACACGATATTAACAGTCATCCCATGACTTTTGTCACTTCAGTGTATAGACCATATGTCCCATACATCTGTACATGGTTTGCTTTATAATTGTCATACCTTTGCCTGAAGAGGGCTGACGAGAGAGGTTTGATGCTGTGCCCCGTCTGTTTCTTTTGGCAATTACTGTTAAATACCGGCCATGATTCGACTTTGATGGTCCTTTGTTCATAATTATTTGGCTATAGCACTGAGCGGTTCACAGAAAACTTGTGAACAATTTTACTTAGCCACCATTCCTTATATATCCCTCTCATACACTTTTGTCATTGTGATGTGCTATAGGCGTCAATTGATATCATCATGTAATCTGCATAATGTTTTTGAATATTTGTCGGATGGTTCTACAGGTGAAATTTTATACTTCTGAGTTCAATTTTCATGCGATTCTAGAATTATCCATAATTTATGGACATGAGTGCATCTTGCTTTCTATAATAATTGCCTAAGAGTAACATACAGCATGTATATTAGTTATAACTTGCATGAAATTCATTTTATGCATTCAAAATTTAATTTCAAATTATTAATAATTTTACAGCATGGAAGGTTCAGATTTGTGTTTTGAAATTGTGAAGCGAGCTGTAGCTGGTTTTGTGTACAGTGAAGCAGTTGCAAGGTACGTTTCAATGTGTTTCATGCTATTAGTAATATTTGTTTGATGTACTTCATATTATATAATGAGAAGAAATAACTGTTAAAAACTCATTAAGTGAACGGTAAATATTCATCACAAAAATCTCTCTCTCTAATAGATTATCCACATAAAAATTGACTGAAATGTATGTGAAACAGTATTTCTCATCTACTAAGTTATTCCACTGAGTTTTGACATTTTGTGTCTATCGGTGTTTTTTACTTTAGGAATTATTTTGAAGGAGAATGTTATATTTATAGAGCCCACAAATATCCTCTTGTAAAATACTTTTGTAGTATACAGCAATTATTTGAGTGCTTTTTTTCTAGTTTTAGAAATTATGTATTGAATTTAGATATTTTTTTATTGGTTTTATAATTTGTTCTTGCTGCTACCTTATTTAAAAACTTTAGTTGATGACATTAATTTCAAAAATGTCCCTTTCATTGAATTTAAAATTCGTCAAATATTTAAATTGATTTCTTCAGCACTTAGCGTCACATGGTTTGTATTAGATTTTTGACTGCTGTATGATTCATTATGATTATTAAACATAAAAGCATAAAATTATTTGTTTGGCCGATAAATTAGTGCTAAATATATTAAATTCTCATATATTTGTTATTCAAAGCTTTCAGCAAAGGTGTATACTTAATAAAGTATAAGAACTATTTTTTACTCTTAAGAAATTGTTGATATTATTATGTGCTCAAATAAATCTTGTTCCATTTCATTTACAAATCATTATTTTATGTGTGAACAATATTCATATTATTTACATCAAAAATATAGATTCATGTATCTATTAAAATCGTGAATCTTCTACAAAATTAATTTTCATGGAATTTTAATTATATATTTCATGTAATTTTGAAATACTTATTGAAAACATTGATTCAGTATTTTTATATTGAATCTTTTGCAGTTGATAGGTTTATCTTTAAATAAATTTAAATCTTTGCATAACACAGGATATATAAGATTTATTTCTACAAACTAATTTTATCTATTTTTATTGTAGTCATTATCTTCGTCAAATATTAGAAGCTGTTTGCTACTGCCATAGTAATGACATTATTCATCGTGATATTAAACCACAGAGTGTCCTTATTGCTACTAAAGAAAATTCGGCTCCTGTCAAATTAGGTGGTTTTGGAGTCGCCGTACAACTTTCTGGAAACCAGTTAGTTAACCCTGGTATGTTATTCATGTTGTGATCAATTTCTTTCTGAAGCAGTTTTGAGGATTAATATATATTTAACTGAAAGTTTAATATTTTTGATATTATAATTTGTAATAAAATTGAAACATTTCCTGTTTTTAGTACCGATAATTGTGTAATGCAGTTATCAATAACAACCAAAATGAAATTCTATAAACAATTACATTACATTTGGAACAAATTTTCAACTAAACGACACAACTATTAAATATCCTTTGGTAAATTATTTAGTTTAAACTTATATTGAATATTTTTCTTTAGAAATCTTTAATAGAATTTTATTTCAAGTTCATGAGTTAATTTAATATTTAAAGCAACTTTTTCTACTGGAATGAAATTCTCATGTTTTATGATAGATATTTTAAATAAGTTCTTTTTCCTTAGGTCGTGTTGGTACACCTCATTTTATGGCACCAGAAGTTGTTCAGAGACAGTCTTATGGGAAACCTGCTGATATTTGGAGTTGTGGTGTTTTATTATATACATTGCTCAGTGGAACATTACCATTCATGGGGACCAAAGAGCGTCTTTTCCAGAATATTTGCAGTGGACGACTTAATGTATGAGCCAAGTGGGAAGGCTGCTTCCCTAAATGGCTAGTTCCTGCTCTCTTTCACTTTGCACTTTGCTCTTTCATCTCTCTTTCAAATCTATCAGCTTTACATCATTGAAGGTTGGCTTTTTTGCAGTTTAGTTACATTAAATTTTTATTTGCGCTTGCCTCTTCTATTCTATTCCTGTCTCTTTCTCTTTCGTTTTTTATTAATTATTTATTTGAAATAATTTTCTTTTATCTTGATATGCTGCGCTAGAAAAAAGGCTTGAAATTTTTTTGTATGGTATTTTGTTTTTCTATGTTTGATGATTTAAATTTGTTAGCAGCTCTTAAAATTTGGATATATTGTCTCTTAATAATCTGTTTAAATGTGTCTTCTTGTTGAAATTATATGTATAAGGAAAATTATATGAGTTGAAATTATATGCATTTTTTCGTTAATATATTTAATGTGATTTTCAAAGCAATTTAGTCACAATATAGCTGTAGGATTCATTTGTGTGTATGCAAGAGAAGTTCATGGGTTAGAAAATTGATTTTAGGGTGGAATTCAATAAAATGGTAGTATATCTTTAGGATATTCATTCATTAAAATTTTAAAACTCCGACTAATTCCGAGAAAATACCTCTCAAACTTATAGTTATATGCTGGTAATTTGTAAACACTTCTGAGCTTCCTGACAACACTATTGATATTGCACTAATTTCCTAACCGCAAGACAGAGATTCTCGACATTTTATTTTAATTTCATTTAAAAATTATTTCAAATTAATGTTTTGCAAATAGGTTTAATTGATGTTTTTCTTTTTTTATGTAAAAATTAATGTTCATTTTCCCATTTCTTGAATTTTAATGTAACTTTCAAATGATTATAATTCTAAATTTAAATGCAGTTAAAATATTTAAATTAAATATATAGATATTATCATTTTTAATATATTACTGTTTTTTAATCAAAATTAAAAGTTGTCTCACCAAAGGCATAAATTATAAGTTAATTTTTATTCAAAAAAATATATGCAGATGCTACTTAAATGGTGATATATATTAATTATAATTACTGACATCATGAATAAATTTCATTCAGTATACCTAGACATTTATTCTACATTCATTAATTTCCAAAGTATAAGAGAGACAAAATGGTAGTTATCATGAAAGCATTAGAAACAAAATATATTTCAAAATCTTGCTCAATTAATTAATATTGATTGTTCAGAATTGCAACATTTAATATATTTATTGGGAAAACCAGCTTCATTTATTTTCCAAAATACTCTTTTGAGAAATTTTTAGGTTATTACCAAACATTCAGTTTCATATTTTTGTAACTCTTGAACAATCTTTTGTAACAAATTCGCATGTGTTCAATAACTTTAACACTTGTTTTGTATTTCGTTTTGATTATTTATATTGGGAAAATTTGCTGACATATTTAATAAATGTCAGCTTCGCTCTTTAATTTCCAATTTAAAAACGAATTTGCTCGATTAGAACAGCCTGATATTGAAATCTAAACAAATTATAACTTTTGATATTTTAAGATAATAGATAAATATTTATAATCTTATTTTACATTTTATAATCTTTATAATCTTTTAAGTTACATTTGTTAATATTTATTTAAAAATTAATTTATAATTCTAATTCAAATACCATGCAAACAAAATGTTACATTAAAAAATACAGATATTTATATTCACGTTACTTGGATATTAATTTAACTTATAATATTTTTACAATTTTTTTAAAAAGCTTTATTTAAATTTATGATTTTCTTTAAAAAATTAAATTTGAGGTCTTAGGAAAATGAACATTAATCTTTATATATAAATTGAAAAACCCAGTAATACTAGTTGCAGAATTTTAATTTTAATTAATTTTCGAAGGAAATTAAAAGAAAAAGTTCAGGACAGAACTCTCGTTTGCTCACTGTGTTGTCAAAAAGTACAGTGACGCTTGCAAATTAATAATATATGTTGTGATGAATGTTTGAGGGCTATATTCTCGGAATCGACTGGCTATTGTGCTTTAAAATTTTTTATAAATGAATATCCTAAAGGAGTACTACCATTATATTTAATTCCATTTCCAATTAAATTTTCTAATCCATGCCTTCCCTTTGTTAGTATCTGTGATTGTGTTCAGAGTATATTCTTTAAAGTTGGTATTTAAAACGAGCTTAGAAGAATTATCATTCATGCATTATAACATATCTGCTTAATTTGAATTGCGATAGCTATCATTCAGTGTGGTATAACTATTGCGATTAAATACTAATACTTCGTCAAATGATTGTGCTAAAAATATTTTTATTTACCTATTATATTATTATTATAATATATTTACCTATAGTTTTTGTTTAGTTAGTAGTATCATTAAATTTCGTAGAAAATTCATAAAAATATCGAAGTAATTTTTTTAATGTTTACAACAGTCTCTTAGTAACGAAAAACTAAAAATTGCGGTTACTTTTTATTAAGTATATTTATTTTCCCTCTTTATAATACGTGAATGATCGATTAAAAATAAATATTTTACTATAGAACATGCTTAGCTAAAATTATTTAATCCGCTCTAATATCAAAATCAGATTTTTTTAAAAAAAAGTAAAGACGCTTAAGGTAGGTAAGTGGAAAAAAATGAATGCCCGAGATTTTCCCCATGTTTAGGTACAGGCTGTTCTCGTTGAAGCATTTAAAAGAGCTTTTTCAACAATTTTTTTTTCTAGTTTAGCGACGCTTGACTATATGAATTGAAGATACAGGTATGGTTATTCTGTGATGGAAGACCGATATCCGTTTTAATTTAGACTCACTGCAATGTTATTTGTCATTAATTTACCCCTTTCCGATTAAAGAATTAAATTTGACAACTTTCATTTTATAGACAGCACACAGAAAAATAAGTGATTTCTAAGTTACTAAAATTTATCTGTAACTGAGATGGAAGCTGAATAAAGAGTAACTTGGATTATATATATAATCTAAAAGTAATTTTCAATTGATTGTAGATTGATCATTCGCTGCCTTCTGTTTCTTTTTACTTACTCGAATGTCAAGTACAGAAAAAGTATTATGTCAAAAATTCGAACTCGAGATTTTGATAAATCTCAATACTTCCTATCTCTGAATTCGAAAATCGTATTTTTGTCATTATATCTATCCGTCCGTCTGTGAACACGGTAATTTAAGAAGATGCTTATATTGAAAGGGATAAAATTATGGACTTATTTGTGGATTTCTGTTAAAGTTTGAATGAAATCCATTCAAACAAAAGTCTATTTTCACATGAAAAATTTGATCTTCAAGACTTAAAGCACTAGATAAATCAAATGTAATACATAATTTTAACATCGCAAAATGAAGGCTTATCAAATTTTGAGTAAAATACATCGATTACCTAATGGTCTGTGATTTCGCAGTCATGTAAATGCATAATCTTATAAACGCGATGACTTAAAACAAAGAAATTCGGTATGTTATTGTGTGACTACAGTTGAAGATCTATATTTTGTGACTCGAGTTCGCAAATGCCGTATATGATATTCACAACCTTAAGGAAGATCCTAGTCCTTGAAAGATAAAACATCTATTGGAATGTAAGTTATAAAGTTTTATTAAGTGATGCAGTTTTTAAAAAAAATATATGTGGCAAAATGCAACTAAAAATTCAGGACTTACAAAGAGAGAGATTTTAGACGCAGAGAACTTTTCTTTTTGGAAAAAAAAAATCCAGTATATGTATGTGCCGAAATATGTCATTTATTAAGTTTTAATTGTATGTAGGTTCCCCACTTTCAATAAAAATGATTTAAAAGCATTTTTACCCGCTTTGTAATTAAGTGTAGTTATACGTCATCCATTTCTGCGGATAATTGATTGTTTACGATAGCTATACATCATCCACTAGTGATGTGATAAACAAACCGTTTTGCATGCTATCAAGTTATCTTCGGCCTTGTAAGAGTTCTACCTTGCTGTGGAGAGAGCACATTAGACAGATGATTAATACTTCTCTTAAAGTGGGAATTATTAATATTTCAAATTAACTCGAATTATTGAAAGTTGTATTATGGGATAATTAAAGTGAATATCATTAAAATCTGTGGTTCGTTTTTCAGTACATCATCTCCTTTTATGCTCTAATTGCAAATAACAAAAGCAAATGTAAATTTCACTAAATTCTGAATAAAAATAAGGAATTAAATTATATAAGCTATGCATTCACGATGTCAGATTGTGAGACATATTTTTTAAAATTTGGACTCGGTTTTATAATAATTTATTTATGTAAGTCTCTAGTTTTACCTCCAAGTAATAATTATATATATATATATATATATATATATGTAATTCTTCTATGGGAAAAATTATTAGTATAAATTGTATGTCAAGCGCACCAAAGAGAATACCTTTAGTGCTTGCACCTCTTTTACATTGGCGAAGTGTGGTTGAAACACTGTTCACAGGTTATCGTGTTTTCACAGTCTGTAGAAACTACCTGTCTGTAGAAACTACCTACAATCTAATTTTACATTCAGAATCATGAGTTTCAATCTTGATCATTATAGAATGTAAGATCTAATTAATGTTTTCATCTTAGAAATTTTTAATGTATGTTTTAAAAGTTTTGTAACGCCGATAATCAATTTATTCATATTGTCTGGTTACAATACTGAAAATTTCTAACACTGTGTTTCAGAAAACCCAACAATTTTGGAGGAATTAATTATGCAAATATATTAATTTCAAATTCTTTTAGCCGTATAAAAATAATTTTACTCGTGTTGTACCCTTATTTGTAATTGCAGGCAATAACACTTTTTTTGGAAGAGGGGGGGGGGGAGATCGCATTGTTGGCTTTTGAAAGTAATGCTGTAAGCTTTGATATTTTATATTATCTACATCATTTGTCAGATAATGCCAACAATTTGTCTTTTCATAGCAAGGAAAATACTATTCCAATCGGGTAGAGTAATTGACTTGGGCCTAGAATTTTTGTCCACAATGAAGGCTAAAAGAGTGCAAATGCAAGCAGGATTCAATGGAAGAGAAAACATTTTCCCCCAATGGCGGAAAAGAATAAGACTACTGCTAATGGCCAAATAGCAATTAAAAATTTTATCTTCTAGACAGTATCCAGAAAAATTTTTAATGTTTAGGAGTTACAGCATAACAAAGTATTTTTTGCATGCCCGAACTCCACACCTATGACATATAAATTGCCTGATATCTTAGTAGTATTTCACTAGTAAGTTTTAACTGTAAAATGCGTGTTTCACTTGTCAAATACGAGGTATCAAATATTAGCACGAAGTGCAATAGTTTTGGTATTTCCACATACAGTTTTAATTCTTGTTGCTTTTTTGGTATATATATATATATATATTCAAGTTCCATTTTCACAGCAATTTATTAAATGGAGTTAAGAAAAATTGCACTTTTAGTAATGCAAATATTTTGTAAACCTTGAATTAGTCAGTACGCATGCAGTATTTTCCTTTAAAGAAATGTAGTTACTGAAAAAGAATTTTTGCTCTAATCCAGATGAGGAAACTGAAATTTGAGTACATAATTGAAAAAAGGAATTCTTAGATAAAGGAGTAAATGAAGTGATGGATGACAGATCAGATGAGGATTGAATTAGAAGCATTTAACTAACAACAGTGTCAACTGCAGAAAGCTTTAAAATGTTTACATGTACTTTGGTTAAACCAAACAAAAAGATTTTTTTTTCATTTTGTTGATTCCCTGGATTATAATTTCTTTAATTATATAGTATGGATTTTTTTTAAAAAACTCCTTCATTAAAATTCTTTTTATTACTATTATATTTAAAATATTAAAAATAACTTTATTATTCGTTGGGATGTTCAAAGAATTATGTGTCAAGAATTTATAAACAAGATAATGATTATTTAGAATGCAGTTATAAGAATGTTACAATGTGAAAATTTTTAAGCATTTTTGTTATTAAAATTAGTATTTGAAAAATGGAATATAGTTAAAAATTGTTATACTTTAATCTAAATGTTAGTCGATTACTATGTCGGGATTTCAATTGGTGTGTGATAAGCGGAGGTTAGAGTATTGTACTTTTGAGAAAGTTTAATTGAATTTTTTACTATTAAAATTAGACATAGAATAAGTTTATTGGGATTGACTAATTACAAAATAACTTATTTTTAAATAATTTTTTCTAATTATATGAGCATGGGTGAGAGGACGATGTAAAACAAAGTAAAATCTTGCATTCAATTTTATACGCCTGAATTCAGAATAATTTTAATTTAATGATATGCTTTATAAATATACGACGTTTGAAAATAACTTTCTGCTTTATTTACTCGTTATTTTGTTGTACTATTTCTTCATTGTATTAATTGTGCTATACGGAAAAAATATTTTAAATATGTTACTAACTTTTATTTGTGCCAATAGGCTTCCTTTGTACGTTATCCATTAAATTCGATTATTGGATTTCTTTAATTTTCACTATTTATAACAAAATTGTTGTATTTTAAACGAATTTCAAATAAAAATTGTGCTTGCAGCTCTCTGGGCGGCATTGGGATTCCGTAAGTGATTTTGCGAAAGATATGATTCGCAGAATGCTTACAGTTGATCCTATGTGCAGAATAACTGTAGAAGAAGCTTTACAACATTGGTGGATCAAGGTGAGATATATTTCTTTAGTATAGTAGGCAGGCTATTATCGGATTAAATTAATTTTCTTAGATTTCGCTTTAGATTGCGATTTAGTGCAATCTAGCTTTGCACACATTTTAATTTTTAATTATATATATGTTTTTGAAATTTTTAAGGGTAGAGAACGATGTGCTCCTAAAAGGCATCTTTCTCAGACTGTGGATGAACTCAAAAGGTTTAATGCTAGAAGGAAATTAAAGGTTTGTTGATGAAATGTATTTTATTCTTTTTTAAAATTAAATTAAAAGTAATTTCTATAGCGATTGCTTTAGTTTGTCTGAAGTCGATAAAATAAATTTTAAAAATTCAGAATAGTATCTACTAGAAAATGGGGGAGAAAAGAAAATTGGAATACGCATTTGGCTTTTAAATGTTTATGTTTTGAAAGATTTTCATTGTTGTTTAATTTCATTGTTGTTTTTTTATTTATTAAGCTTTCAAATATTTTTTATTTTATTTCAAATAATACATTAAGGAGTTTGAAAGAACTCAATATTTATTTTATCGGCTGTCCGCGCAAATATGTTTGAGTGTAAAGGGATATATATATATATATATATATATATATATATAATATATTTCGGCTGAGAGTTAAAAACGGTGAATTATAGGAGTAGACTTGCCTCATCACAACTCATAATATCCTTATTGAATTGCTTTATTTTCGGCAGCTAAGACAGTTACTTCTGCATTTAAAATACTTTACTGCTTCGTTTACTTTTTAAAATTTACTGACATCTATATATTTTTCTATTCTATGTTATATAATATTACTTTGATGTAATTTGCAAGCTGTTTGGTTTCCCCATTTTCATTTTTAAAATGCATGAGTTTGTTACAAATTTCTTTAAAAAATGTGTGTAAATTTTGGGCTATTTATTTCCGAAATTATATATAGACAGATACTCCAATTTTCTTTAATAATTCAATTTGCGTTAAAAATAAAAATTAATGTCTCTTTTTACTGTATTAAATGTTCATAGTTCTTAATTTTTAAATAAATTTGTATAATTTCTATGCTAGTTTGTTTCATTGTTTGAAATAAATCTGCCGTAAAATGGTGGAATTGATTTTGGTCATTTATGGAAGGATTATTTTTTAAGAAATATAATAAATATAAGAATATTTTAAAGAAATTACTTTTATAATTTCTCATTTTATTGTCTGTACACGGTAGGGACTTCAAGAAATGGTCACGAAAAATTTGCATTTGAATATTGTATCGCCTCTTATAAAAACGTAATATCGCTCTGATTTCCTTTATTTTTTTACTTTTATTTGCAAGATTTGAATAGTTTTAATATTCGAGTTTTGACACATCTTGAAATTTTTTTAGCGTTTTAGTAATTATTTATCCTGTAATTTAAAAAAAATACCCCTTCCGTATTTGAGGAGAGGGAGGTACACTGATCTAGTGTGAAAATTTGTGCAATCTAAATGCATCTACTGGCTGAGACAGACTTAAGAAAAAACACACTTGGAACTTTTTAAATTAATGTTTCAAAATTTGATAGTTTTTATCGTAATTTTTCATATAATATTCAATTTTTTTAGAAATTTTCTATGATTTTTTTAAATCATAAAAGCAATTAAAAGTTATTCACTCATCACGAGTTAAAATTTATACAAACAAAGAATACATCTTTTCTTCTATTTTAAATGCATAAATCATTTCTGGGAGGAAAAAAAGATTAAAACTTAATGAAGTTAGAACTTTCGTTAAGTTTAGATTTAATGCGCGCGCGCGTGTGTGATGTTGTGTTCATTTCATATGAAATTTTCATAAGATGGATTTTCATTTTATATCTGAATGCCCTCGATGTGTTTCTTTTTCATTCAAATAACTTTTTTTTTTACTGTTGTATGTCTAAAGTAAATAGATGTTTAGAACACCTGTATTTGCATGTAGCCACACTCTAACAAGGCCTCTTTTGCCTTAAAATTTTTTGGAGTAATTATATATATAAAAAAAACAAATTTTTAAATACTGTAAGATGGATAAG
>JAPMOQ010061498.1:1647373-1663285 GCA_026543055.1 Argiope trifasciata | reverse complement strand
TCTAAAGTAAACAGATGTTTAGAACACCTGTATTTGCATGTAGCCACACTCTAACGAGGCCTCTTTTGCGTTAAAACTTTTTGGAATAATTATATATATAAAAAAAACAAGTTTTTAAATACTGTAAAGATACATGCAAACGTTGTGTTCTGCTGAGATAAAGTGAAGCAAGAATGTAGATATAAGCTATTCTTCATAGTCAGCACCAGACTGCTTTTCATGCTTGTTGGAATAATCAGAAATGTCCGTTTTAAAACGGAGATTACTTGTGATAAAGAAGCTCAGGGTGTTTCCATTTTAAGGAAGAAATTAACTCTTTGTGTATCATAATTAATGTAAACGAAAGATTTCTTATGTTTTAAATATGCAAGCCGTACGAATTAAAAAATCAATTTAAATTTTGAGTTTTATACTACTCAACATGTTTAAATTAAACAAATAATGTGTGACCATGTGAACATTTCATGCGAAATTATGAGATAAATATTGATTTTATATTTGAATGCACTCGAAATTTTTGGTGAAGTGAGCTTTGTGTTTCTCTTTCAAATTGTTTGCCATCTTTTTATTGAACTTGTTTGTTTCTAACGCCTCTATTGTCACAGTTACTTTTATAGCTTCATCTTACATATTTTTAAGTTTTAATGTTTTTCTGAAGCTTTTGTTTAGTAACTAAATCTTCTAATATCAGTAAAAAAATTTGTTATCTTTCTTATCTGTGGAGACTAAGTGAAGCAAGGATGTGGAGAAACAGTTCTTCATAAAAAATGCCATAGTGTTCTTCAATATGGTGCATAAGCAAGAATGTATCCGTTCTTAAAGTGGAGATTACCTGTGATCATTGAATTCAGGGCGTCTTCATTTTAAGGAAGGAATTCACTCTTTATATATCACATTTGATACAAGTGAAAGATGCGTATTTTCACCTATACATCTGCCTTAAAGTTAGAAAATAGATGAAAATTCTGTAACTTGTACACTTTATGATTTTAGATTAAACAAAAAAACATCGATTACTTTATGTTTATTTTCTATGAAAAATTTTTTAGACGAAGAGTTGACTTTATTTGAATTGATTAAAAAAATTTAAATGTGAAAGTCCTTGATGTTTCTGAAAAAGTAAATTCTTATTTATGATGTGTTTACTCCATAAGAAATTTTGATTTTGCAATTTTAGTTATGAATGCCCTTGGGGTATTTAATAGAATAAAATCTTGTTTTTTATATTTGAAATCTTTTATATATTTAAATGGAATGGATATTTGTAGCACATCTGTTTACCCTCATCTACTTTTTAAGGATGCGTCTTGTGTGTTTTTAAAACTTAAATTTGTTTTTGAACTTTTCGAATAAAAGTTAATCTTTAAACATCAGTCAGCAAGTTATTTGTAAGCATTGCGTGCTATTTAGAAGCAAGAATGTGGACAAGTTATTTTTCATAGGCCGCGCCAAAATGTTCCTCATACTTAATGAATAATCAGGAATACGTTCGTTCTTAAAATGAAGATTACCTGTGTTAAATGAATCTAGGGCGTCTTCATTTTAAGGAAGGAATTCATTTTTTATGAGTCACATTGATAGAAGCGAAAGATGCATCTTTTCACCTATTTTAACTAGTAAGTTGTACAAGTTACAGAAAGAATTGACAATAATTGTGACATATACGCTATGTTTGGATTTAAAAAAATATCTGCAGTCTTGGTTTTTTTTTTTCTTTTCATATGAAATTTTGATATAAAACGATTTTTATCTCAATGCCCTTGGAAGTTTTTTTATGAAGTAATCTCTTATTGGTGATGCGTTTTTATTTCACATGAAATTTTGATAAACGCATCTTAATTTTTCCGTCTGAGTTCCTTTGAAGTTTCTGATGAAGTAAGACTGTTTTTCTTTGAAATGGCTTTTTGTACAATCTTATGTTTCGAAACTTAATTGATAACGTCTCGTCACGTAACAACCACTCATTATAATACATCGTATTCATTTTTAAAGTTGTACAATTGTTTCGGAGCTTTTATTTAAAAAAAAATTACCGATGAATAAGTTATCTGTAAGCTTTGTGTTCTGCTAAGATAAAGTGAAGCTAGAATATGGATATGCTTAGTGGGTAAGCAGGAATGAATCTATTCCTGAAATGGAGATTATCTGTACTGAATGAATTCAGGGCGTCATCACTTTTAAGGAAGGAATTCGCTCTTTATTTGTCGCAGATGATGTAAGCGAAAGATGCGCCTTTTCTTCAATGTTAAATGCGTAAGTCGTGCAAGTTAAAAGAGATGATTAAAATTTTGTGACACTTATACAACTTCATAAATTTAGATTAAAAAAGCATCTGTGTTCAGCATGAAATTTTGATAAGATGAATCTTGATTTTGTTTGTCAATACTTTCGAATTATTTTCATGAAGTAAGATCTTATTTATGATGTTTATTTCATATGAAATTTTGGGGGGAAATTTGATTTCATATTTGCATGCACTTGATGTGTCTGATGAAGTAAGATCGTTTTTTTTTTTCCCCTTTCAAGGCTTCTTTTACACTTAATGGATCTTAACGGATTGCTTATTGATAATATCCCTTTAAAAATATAGATATTTTAATGCTATTTTTTACTGAGTTTTAAAATTTGTAGCAGTTTTGTGAAAAGCAAATCTTTAAATATGACTTAACAATTTATTCACAAGTACTTTATTCTGCTGAATAAAAGTGAAGCAAGAATGTAAAAAAAAAATTTCCACTAAACCATCGTCAGATGTTCTTCATACTTCTGGATCAGCAGGAACGCACCCGTTCTTAAAGTGGAGCTTACCTGTTATGAATAAATTCAGGGAATCTCCATTTTAAGGAAGGGGGTGTTCATGCCTGAGCATCAATACTTTCTATTTCTCATTGGAGTGGAACCTCTGGTGGAATTGCAGTTTCTCTACAATAAAGCTCAAGAAAGATGCAGCGATGTAAAGGATTTGATGACAAATAATATTCAGAAGTTTATTATATTGCTGTAACATCTTGTTAGAAATTATATCTGTTACATTTCTAAACCCAGTTTTAAATCATATGCTAAGATCTTTGTACTTCTTTGAATGGTCGTTCTTTTTCATTTAGATATTGTGTATTAAGCAAGTTACTTTTATGATTTTGCACTAAAATCTACAAGTATCAGATTTTGTAGAGTAATGCATTGCTTCATTTTCTATTTTGTGTTATATATTGTCGTAAATGTAAAGATTTCAGGGTGAAGAGAAATAAATTTTCTAACGGTTTAACTTCATTTTTAACCACACACTACTGTATTAATAAAAATATGCCAAAATTTCATTTCTTTTTAACTGAAGTATTTTTCAAGGAATTTATACATTGATGATCAAATAAAATAATACTTTTTGTCTCCTAAGTTTTATAATTTATGAGAATAAGTATTGAAGCTTTATTCCTTCTTTTGTTTTTGAGAACTGTCAGTAAAGTAATGTTTGACCAGATTACGTCAATTTGTTTTTTTTAACCCTCTCCTGATGCCTTGTATATAATTTTTGATTTCAGTAACATCTTCACTTCTATATGTTTTATATATTTATTAGCGGACATTTTTCATGATATGTCTCTCTGTTTAATCTTTTCCTTATCTGTCATATTCTCAGGTGACATAGTTTCAATAATAACAAGTATGAGTGGCTTTTGTTTTATAGAAACTTTTCCCCCCATTGTAATGAAACTTTTTCCTGTATAAAATTTAATACAAAAGATCTTTGTTTTGAAGAATGATTAATCCCAGAAAAATTCAAATCTTTTACATTACTATTTTCCAAAACTTGAAATGCCATTTGGCATACTTTGGTCCATCTTTTAAAATAAAATGTGGCAATGGGTAATTTAAAATATCAAAATTTTTTATTCATTTGATACATAGAGATCAAGATTTCGACGACAACAAGGACATTGAGAAAATACAGAAATTTTTAAAATCTATAAAGCAGGGAAAATGGTAGTTTTCAAATTACCCTAAAAACAGGGGAATAAGAGATCATTTTAAATTTCTCGATTTTTTTCATCTAAAAAATTTCGATCGCTTCAAACAATGCAAGAAGTTGTCGCTATAGCTTGCTCTAAAAACAAACAACAACAAAAGAAAAACCACCATTTACTACTTCTAAATCACGGAAACTTATCCCTTTTTCTGCTTACTGCCCTTTTCTGCAGTAAGCAGAAAAAGGGATCCAGTCCAATATCCAAGACTGAAATAATAATAATAGTAATGCCGACATAGAGCAGTGACTATAAGCTTCTTGAATATGAGTTGAACTATTAAAACTTAAAAGCTGAGTGGCCTATATTTATGAAGAATGCTGCTAAAAAAAGATATTTGAATGCTTGTCCAAAAATTTTTAGTTTTTAAAAGTTGCATCTTATTTAAATCGATGCCTACTCAAAAACAATGCAATATTATGTAAAGAGCCAATGTTTGATTTACTCCAACTTCTTTGTTTCAAAGTACAAATTTCCATTAATGTTCAAAATTTGCAGATTCCTTAATTTTCCTGAAAAAAACTAAAGTGAAAAAAATAATAATAAAAATAAAATCATTTTGATTAATTTCAGGAAGATATTCATTTAGATAATTTCTATTCTAGTTTTGAAGTCTTGAAGAATTTCTTTATTTTATTGAAAACGTTGAAATAATTTATGTATTATCATATGGTAGTGAGGCTATGGAAAGTGGATTTAGTTTCAGCAAGGAGATGTGTTTGTAGGAAACCTGAAATTAGATTCATTAATTGATCTGTGTATGATCCGATAAACTTCTATGGAAGTATTTTAAATATTTCGCCTTAGTATGCAAAATTAGCGCATTGAATGCATTATGACACTTAAGGAAATCAGAAAACATTTCAAGGGCGGGGGGGTTGGTAAGCTGAGAAACCAACGAACGCAAAGCAACTTTACAAATTAAATTGTTGCAAAAATAAAAAAGGAAACTGATGACTGAAATATCTGCAGAAGCTGGAGCAATCGATTTTCAAAAATATGTATTAGCAAATAAATAAATAAAAAAAGCTTTTTTAATATTTTTGCTTAGTAAAAATTAAAAAGCTTTGTATTATGATAGAAAGAATTTTTTATTTTATTTTATTTCACTCGAATCATTAATTTTAGTAACTTTTAAAATGTGAGAACATGAGGTAAAAGACCAATATCTTTTTCCTTTAATATATGAACTTTATCTTTCTAAATTCTAGACAATAAATAAAAGTGAATGTATTATTACTTGTATTATTTTTATTGTATATAAATGAAACTTGCATTTTATGTACTATTTCTGGTAATGCTGAGTTGTTGCTTGTTTTCCTATTCTTTTTCTACTCATAATAACCAAGTGGTATTGTAATTCTATTATAGCTAGTGCATAAGTTCTCTTCATGCTTTTCCCTTTGTACTATGTATTCCTACCAGGAAAACAGGGAATGCTCTTCAGATTTCAATGGCAACCTTAGAGATAAATTAAAAATGAAGAAAGTATATATAATATGCTGAGATAATATTCTCGCTTGAACTAAAAATATTTTTTAAATATTTTTAAAATAAAATTAAAATTTTTCAATATTTTTTAAATAAAATTTTTAAGTTACTAGCATATCATATTAATGAGTGCTAAACTTGAATATAAAAACATTTCATAAGCAAATTATATTCATAATTTTTTTTTTTTTTACATTGACACTCCGCTCTTATGCTATATATGTTATATATCAAATGCTAGCCTGTTTAAACTGTAGATTTGCAATTCAAAATGTATGATTATAGGTTTTTCTTTAAGTAGTTTTTTACTGTATTGCTGGGTAAGAATCTTTTCTTTTAATGATTATGTGGATGAATGTATTATTTTTATTATGTTATTTATTAATATATTATTTGTATTTGTTATTATATGCGTGTAATCATGGGCATTCATGGCTTTTTTTCCGTCTCTATAAGTGTTTGAATCTATAAAATCTGTTAAACTCTTGTATTTTTTTAAAAATCATGTCCATAAGTTTGCAATTTTTATTTTATCATATTACTTGATGAGAATGTTAATTTTGAATTATTCTTTTTATTATGCAAATATATGTTGAAATATTGGGCATTCAGTTTTTTTTTTGTCTTCTATAAATGTTGTGAATTGCATTACTTATTAGACTTCTCAGCAGGAAAAAAATGATATTCATAAATTTGGAAGATTTTTCTTTGTTTAGTCGTTGAGTGAGAATGTAATCTTCTAAGAATTATTTATAATTAACATCATATCTGTATAACCGGGGGCATTCAGTTTTTGTCTTTTATGAGTTGTATATTAAATTAATAATCTGTTTAAACAGCTAGACTTGTAACTAAAAAATGATATTCAGTGGTATGATAAGTTTTAGAAGCTTTGTTATATTGCTGATTGAGAATGCTAGTTTTGAATAATCATTTGCACTATCTGATTTTGTTAAAATTTTATATGTGTAGTCGTTGGCATTCCATCTTATATTATCTTCTACGAATTCTGTGTATTAAACTACAAATCTGTTTCATCTGTAAACTTCGTTTTGGGAAAATCGTATTCATATGTTAATTTTTTCTGCCATATTGCTGGGTGAAAATACTTATTTTTAAAAAAAATGTTTACGTATCTAAGCTATTTTTTGCGTAACATTTATATGTAGCTATCAACGGCATATATTTGTGTTAAAAGCAAATATAACAATGTTACATTAGCATAATTTTATATTTTCAGCATTTATTTTATATGCTTTATATTTTATGAAAATAGAGTTGGAACAATTGCATTTTCATCCTGTGATATAATATTTTCCCTTTATTAAAAATTTTGATGAAAAGTCCAGTTATATTTTACTTCAAAAGTAACTGAAAAAAATGATTCTGTTTTGTGAGTGAAAACTTCTGTATCATGATTGTAAAGATAATTGTTTATTTTAAATTATTTATTGATCCACTATGATTCTTTCAAAGTTTTTACTGATCTTTTTCTCCTTTTATGCTTGTGTTTAGTTGTTGGTCATATCTATATATTTTTTAAAGGGTGCTGTAATAGCAGCTGTATCAAGTCCAAAATGGAACAGTTATTATTATGATCCTTTAAATGACCGAACTTCTGACTATGGTATTGAAGATGAAATTACTGCTGCAGGTGAGAAGTTACTATATATATTACCTGAGTATATCTGTTTAGTTTTTAAAGTATTTCAGTTGCTACTCAGAATATCGTAATTTCTTATTATACTAAATCCCTTTCACATTGTATCTTTATTTTTTCCTACTTATAAAAAATTTAAATGTTAAAATTCTTTAAGTCTTTAGTTTTGGTACAAGTTATTAACCAATGGTGTGAATTATTTCGTTTACCCAGCATATAGAAACTTATTCCAATGAGATGCAAAACTTTTTTTTTTCAGTCTAACTTTCATGTATCTCTCCAAATAGCTGTGAAGTGTTGATGAACGGTGTTAAAATCGCCGATCATTTTCTCCCGCTGTAGTTTTGTAGTGTTTTTCTTCTAGTCTGCCTAAAAAATCTCTTTTCATTAGTTTATTAGAATAATTTGCAATAAGACATATCGAGTGTAATATTCCACAGTGCTAAATAAAAATAGGTATACACAAAAAGCAAAAAAAAAAAAAAAAAAAAAACTTTACCAAATTAAAGGAAATGCTATAAAATCACAATTCACATTGGCTAAAACCGTTAACGAAGAGCCCATGCGTTACTATGATATTAGGAAAGAATGAAAAGCTAATACGTGAGGTTGATCAGTAATTTTTCTTTTTTTAAAAAGGGATCTAATTAAATAATATTTATATATAATATTATTAATGCTTAAGGATTTAAAAGGGCAAAACCACGTATTTGAGTAATTATGTCATTGAATTCTATGCATATATTTTTAGTAAACTTGGTAGTTTTCAGTAGAATCTGTGTACATTTTTGAACTCTTCATTGTTATGTAATTTCTTATAAAATATTGACCAACAGCAACTACTTTGTATATTAATAATATACAAAGCAGTAAAATGTATAATATTTGTAATATTCAGTTTCATTTTTGTAGCCGGGGGAAGGCAGCCATGAATACTTTAAAATATAATGTATTAAAATTATTTGGATTCCATCGTGAAATATCTAAACTTGAAATCTTTTCTGTTGGTTTAACCTGTTAATTCGGATTATGAATTTAGAATCACGTTGTTTCGCATTGAAATTTTTCGTCATATGCGGTTGATAGGTTAAAAAAAGAGAATTTTATTTCTCGATCATTATTAAATTCTATATAAATTGAATTGTATAAAAATATTTTTCATTTATAAGCTGTTAGATATTTCTGATGATTTTTGATCATTGTATATTTTTCGTTGCAGGTGCAATATCAGTAGTTCTAGATAGTTTAGATACAATACAATGTTTGTCTGACAGTCCCATAAAAGACAAGGAATTTCTTTTATCAATTTTGGATGATAAAAAGCTTCATACCCTGCTTGATGTGAGTATTTATTTTAACTATTATATTAAAATCTTAAAAATATAATAAAAATGAGGTTTTTGTCTTTCCTTAAACTAAACTATGGAAATTAAGAATTTCGGTATTTTTTAATGAAGTTATGAAGTTTTATCTATAATTTTTTTTTCTGATTAAATCATTCATTTGATAAGAATTATCGTATTTGATAAGAATTATATTTTTTCAGGCTCCGTAAATTTAATGATAAATTATTGGTTTAAAATTCTAATTAATGGTTGATTATTTTAAAATGCGTCTTACATTATCGTTTCTAATTTCTTTGTTAAATACTTCGGTTTAAAAATACTACTGATTTTTAAATTCTTCTCCATATACTGCAACTTTGAGCATATAGAATATTATGATCTCACATAAAAATTTCTAAATCAATGAAAAAAGATTAAATTATAACACCCTCCCCCCAAATAAAAACAATCCTAAAAAAGAATAAAAAGAAAAAACACCTTTAAAGCACTTTTGATTTAGCCACATTTGATTTCCAACTTGTTCGATGGGAATATCAATTGTATTTAATTTCAGCTAAATCTCACATTCATAATTTGAAATGATGTTCATGATTTACTCTATTTAGTATTTTTAATCATCAAATTGATTGTCATTGATTGTTTTAATAGCCTTAAAACTGGCTCTGTTTGTTGTATTCATGACACTTTCTAATAGTCAAGTACCATGCCATTAAAAACGTAACTCATGGGGTAGTCTGCTTGTTTGTTGCACATCTGTTTTGTTTTCGTTTTTGTATAATTATTTTTTTCTTATCAGAATCTTTCTTTTTTAACTTTTAATGGTGAAAGAAAACCACGCTATTAAATATTCGATTAAACAGCATGGAGTTCATTGCAACAGTGGAATGGTTATTAAAAGTTATGTATTTATCCTGTCAGAATTGAGGAAAATATTGTTTGGCAATTAAATTTTATAATGAAAAAGATGTTCTGAATTTAAAAATAATGTTTGTAGTTATATTTTTGAAAGATTTTATTGATAAATTCTAAAATCTCCCGTAATTTTGGATTAAATTTTCAGGAAAACAATGCAACAAGATGGAAATTCCTACTCTTCAGAGAGTATTTACAGAGCCTGACTTAGTCTAATTGTGGCCCGAGAAAATTTTTTTTGGGGGGGGGGGATTTTTTCTCTCATTTTCACTACTTTAGTAATAAAGAACCGTGCATATAACTTGCCTATAGTATTTTTCGATTTGGAAGCCCGTTGCAACAGCCCCGTATGCCTATGCCTTAGTCCGACCATGAGTATTTATTCCTAATCTAGGTTTATGTAGCTCTCGGTTAAACGGTCTGGCATATGGTGTGCCAATACACACATATCTATCCTTTCATTTATTTAATATTAGAAATTTTGAGCTATTTTTTGTAATTAATTTCTTATGATATAATATATTGTTCCTTCCGAGAAATTTTTTATTTATTTTTTTAGTTCTGCATTAGCTCGGATGATCATTGTGTCAGAAGTTTTAATTGCAAATTTTATAAATCGAATATTCTTTATATTTCAGCTTTATGATAGGATAAGCACAGAATCATATGGTACAATCAGGGGTCCTATTCCAGAGGCCTTACCTGCAGCTAGGGAGGTAATCTTTTTGTTATTTAGTACCTATTTCAGAGTTATATTTAAATGCCTAAGGATTTTACGTTTTATTTATTTTTTGTCCTATTTTATTATGACTTATCAGTCTGTGTTAATAGTTTTAACCAGCACATAAAAGGCAAATTAATTTTTACTTATCCTACAATTATGTTAGTAACACTCATATTTTTTAGTAGTTGCTTATAAAATGATATTAATGTCTTTGAATAAAATATTTATCTGAATGCAGAAAAATAATTTTAATTCAAAAGTTTTTAAAAATTTAATTTTTAGACTGACAGTTTTGTAAAAAGCAATGCAAATATTTTTTAATTGTCTAAACTATGTGTAAATACTTCTTAAAAAATTACGCATAATATTACATTTTCATTGAATTTCTCTTTTAACTTCATGGCTTTGTTCTTAAGTTTTTCTCTTTGTTTATCATTAATTTTTTTGTGTAAAAAATAATTTGAAAGATATTTTACTCAAGAGAATAAATCTATTGGAATAAATTCTTTTAGGTTTTAGAGTTCCTACATTCAAGTTCAGGTATGATGTCACCAGAAGCTTCTGAGTTAAGAGCAATACTGCGTGATCCATATGTGCGGGTAATTAAACTTTTTCAGTGTATATAAAACTAAAATTATTGAATAGTGTATGGCTTTATTGGAACATCCTTAGGGAATTTTTAATTCATCTGTTGGTAAGTAATTCATTCCTAAAATGTTTTTACTTTTCCTCAAAGGCTTGTAATGGTTCCTTATCTTTTAATTAAACTGCTTATTAAAGGATGCAAAGAGTTGGAAACGAACCTGAAATTTTGTTAATTTATGGTACTTGATTGAGTTCTGTGAACCTTGTTAGATTCTCAGTCCAATACCAATCATGTTATAAGTTTAACCTCTTGTTATTGTTTTGGTCCGACAGCACGATCAGTGTGCTTTATTCCTGAACATTATGACAGTGTTGGACTGGTATAGAAAATATGACTTATTAACAAACAATAAGGGCCCACTCACTCTTACAATGCTATAGATTTTTTTATAACTGAAAATGTGATTTTCATAAGTGCAGAATATAAAGCAAAAGAAAATATAATTTTTGCAACATTAAATTATAATTTTGTATAACAATATTTATACATTTATATATTTGGGTGTGCCTTGATGTTCTCTCAGGTGCTGTCATTTCATATAATTTTACTTTCTTTTAAAAGATGTGTACACCAGATACCAAAGAATAGCTAATTTAATGTGGTAACTGTAACTAAAAATTCCTCACAGTTTGTCTACTAACATGGAACAATGAGTATAATTTAAGTGAACATTTCATTACAAACTACATACTTAATATTTTGTTCATTCAGAGCGTAAAAATATTTTCATCCTCGTGAAAACTGAATGCATCAACTAGTAAGTAAATATAATCAATAAGAGTGGTCTTCCTGGACATTTTATACATTCTAATAAAGTGATAAATCTCGGTAAGGTCGTTAAAATTATTCACAAATGTACCGACATATTTTTTGAGTTCTGCTTGTGAGAAATTTGTACTTTGCAGGAAAATAAAGAAAATCGAATATGCATTTTGGATGCCTCTTTTTTCGATAGATTGAAACCAAAATTTGAAACAGAATTGCAATTTCAGTATTATATCACTTGACCAATTTCCATTATTTAAATCGTTTCTGAGTTATCACATTTATATGTATGTGAAAGAAGAGATCGACAGAGAACAACTCTGACAAATTTGGTAAGGAATTTGTCAGTATTCTATCCTTTTGATAATGAAATCGTTTATAAAATTTCACTTTTCTTAGTCGTTTTAGTTTTGCGTTATTGAGTTTACTTGCATGACAGAAAAAGACAGATTCCAGCCAATTCCTGGTCGAAGACATAATTACAAGGAAAGGCATTTTTCGGATTCCGGAAGATCTGAAAAGTGCAGATTCTTCAAAATCTTGAATTGAAATTTTGTAACTATTATAATACTCTTCGGTTATATATATATATATATATATATATATATATATATAATATAAACTACTAATGATAGAATACAATACTATTAATTTATTGTTTCACACAGAACAAACTAACGACCCCCTCCTCCACACACACATACAAAAAAAAGTACAATCCTAATTTTTGCGACTGAAGCTGTAATAACATTTTGATAGTTGTATAACGTACTTTTGCCATCAATTTTTAATCATACTCTAAAAAATGTCTTGGATATTTTTAAAGAAAATTTCTTAGGAAAATATTAATAATCCAAAAATACAGAAGTGTATTGCTTGCAGTCCCCTAAATATAGGAATTCAGGCAAAAATCGGCTGTATAGTTCATATAATACATAAACCATATATAAATACAATATAACAAAGTGTGAAGAGAAAGATTCAGAACTCAACTGCTAACAGTATCCATAAATTCTTTCTATATAATTTATTTATTCGATTGTTGCTTCTCTAAATCGATATTATTATTATTTTTACTATTATTTTGTTCTCAGACAAATCATGGTTTATTAAGATCGACGGGAATGGAAAATTCTTAATGGAAGAACAAAAGCTAACGTAGTTACAGTCATTACAAAGAAGCTATATGAAGCATAAATTAGACTATTGACAATATCAAATCTTAATAAGATCAGAATGGCCAGCCGATAAGGAAATAAGGAGAAGAGGCAATGAGCTGAAAGTTTTTATAGATGGAAACAATTTAGGGAGAAGTTTTGGACATTTATTTTAAAACTGGAGTTCTTCAGTAATTATTGTCGCAGTCAATAATTCGCTTGTCTTTTTTTCCAAAACAGAACAAAACGGCATGATAACAAACCGAACTCAACCATTAACTGAAATCAGAAACGGTTGTCCGTGTTTTTATGCATACGTCAGGTTGTGGAAGGCTCATATTTAAATTTAAAAGGAGCCGAAATTTCTGCTAGGTAGGATCGTCAGTGACTAAAGTTTAGTTTTATGCTGGATTCTATTTCAGTCTGAGCCGGCCTTCTCTATGTGTGTGTGTGGGGGGGGGCGAGTGCAAGAAACCATTTGGGGCCCTAAATTTTCAGCAAAGTAAAAAAAAAAAAATCCCAACACTTGCAAATTTTTTAGTGATGCGTGATTTTGTTTTTGCTTTTAATTACTCCAGGAAAATTACAATTTTTCCAATTTCTTTTTCGATATTTCGTATAGCAAGAGCATTTAAGCATTATACCCATATGCTTGACCGAAGATAATCCTTTATTTAATTTTAATTTGCTGAAAGAGAGTTCAACATTTATTATATTTAGTTACTGACAATATAAATAAAAGTTTTAACACTGTTAATTCATTTAGAAATAAATCATTATTATTATTAATTAGTATATATTGAAATGTGTGTTGAGAGTTTTTTACATCCCCCTCATTCATTCAAAATCAAATCCCGTTGCAAAGTAATTATTTAGATTAGCTTTTCATTTACATCTGTGTTATAAAACGTTACAAAGTTTTTGGAACACTTTTCAATTTCATTTTTTTCTAAAGTTCTTGTGTTAGTCATTAATTAGAAATACTTTTAAATCTGTCTTTTGTCTATAAAATAGCATCCGTTAAAGAATTAAGAAATACCATCTAAATTCTTTAATCAAGTTTTCTACGATTTCATCATCTGTGTTTCGAGATATAATTTTTTCTTTTTCAAATTCGGTTTTCAAGAAAATGCTCTGAAAGATTCAAATTACATGCTATCGCTTTTGCTTCGTTTAAATATGAATTAAATTTCGTTCTTAAATTTTTGGATTTCAGCTTTATATTTATTGACTAAATTAAAATTCTATACAAAAACTTATTTTTATTTAAATAGTGTATTAATAGCTAATTTTGAACAATATTGTAAACCATTCTATTAAACATAAAATAAATTCATTTCTTTATTGAATGCAATATACTTAGCTTCGGAACCGCAGTAATATTGTTATTTGTATGAATAAATTCTTCTAAGGATTACAAATTTATTCAAAGTATATACACATTGCTATCTACTGCTACACATTGCCGTATCTATTTGGGCTTCCCAAAGAATGTCGCATAATGGTTTGCGAGTAATGTTTAAATGTGTTAGTAGATTTTCCCATCTTTTTGCAGTTGCAGAAAAGAAGAAATGCAAATATTGTAGTAGTAGTAAAAATTATAACAACAACAACAACATATACTATTGGAAGCGACGTCACAAATCAACAAAATTAAAGGGTTATGATAAGCCATGCGCGCACATAGATTGCATGAGAGCAATAGAAAAATATTTCCAGATTTTACACTTTTTATGCTTCTCTGTTTCTACCGTTATCGTATGCCTGCCCATAGCAATCCATAATCTATACCAGTGATGGGGAAACTACGGCCCGCGGGCCAAGTCCGGCCCGCGGAAAGGTTTAATCCGGCCCGTTTAAGAGTGCCGTCGTGAGAATGTTTGAACGCATTCTTACTTCGTAATGTGACGACCCGCATAAACATTACCTGCGGCGATATTCAAAACACAATAATATTCTGGACAAATTCATCCGACCCAAACAGCTGACTCCTCTACGCTCGAAACTTCCAGACACTCTCGCATTTTCGATTCATTGTTCTGTTTTACCGAAAGAACCGCAAAACTCCAATTCCCGAACAATCCTTGCAGGTAGGTATAAATACAAGCGAGGCCGTCCGAAGATCAGTTAGTTAGCGACTTAGTCAGTCATCTGCAACGACCCGCTGTGACTCGAGTAATTGTTTGAGTAATCACCGAAACTCCCACTGCCTCAACAAACTTAATATACTTAATATTGTTGTAAAACTAGTAAATATGATTCGTACCAGAGGATTATTACATCGCCAGTTTCAACAGTTTTTGGAGTCTGTACATGCTGAGCATTCCGATATCCTGTATTATTCAAAAGTTCGTTGGTTAAGTGCTGGAAAAGTATTTGAAAGAATTTGGGATTTAAAAGACGATATCGTGAATTTTCTTCGTGATAAAGACATTTATAATCAATTTGACGTCTTAGAAAACGAAACGTGGCTTTCTGATTTCGCTTTTTTCACAGACCTCCTCGTACACATGAATCAACTTAATCTCAAATTGCAAGGGAAAAATCAGTTTCTTCACGATATTTGTCAATACCTGAAGAGTTTCAAATTACAGTTATTATTATTTGCTAATCAGATATCTAAATCAGATTTTTCTCATTTTTCAAGAATACAATCTTTAAAATTCACTATATCAAACAATAAGATTAAAAAATACGAAATTAATTTGAGAAAACTATCTTCATAATTTGAAAAGAGATTTCAGGACTTTAGAAAAATGGAACCAGAGTTTAGTATTTTTGCGACCCCATTCAATGTTAATTACGAAGTTGATGCAAAATTTCAACTTGAGTTAATAGAACTGAACTGTAATACTCTCCTGAAACAATCTTTTCATACAGTACCATTACTAGAATTTTATAAAAATTTAAGTCCAGATAATTTCCCAAATCTAATTACTCATGCAATGAAGATAATGACAATGTTCGGCTCATCTTATAATGCGAACAAATCTTTTCACCAATGAAGCTTAGGAAAACTTCTTTAAGAAACAGAATTACAAATGAGCACCTTTCATCAGTTTTAAGAATTTCTGCTTCGCAAATGGAACCGGACTATGATGAGATTTTGATAAAACAGTCTCAATTTCATTTTTCTCATGCACCATCAACCAGTAACGACACCAGAAAATAAAGTGATAATACTTCACA
>JAPMOQ010061498.1:1581469-1647363 GCA_026543055.1 Argiope trifasciata | reverse complement strand
TGTGAAGTATTATCACTTTATTTTCTGGTGTCGTTACTGGTTGATGGTGCATGAGAAAAATGAAATTGAGACTGTTTTATCAAAATCTCATCATAGTCCGGTTCCATTTGCGAAGCAGAAATTCTTAAAACTGATGAAAGGTGCTCATTTGTAATTCTGTTTCTTAAAGAAGTTTTCCTAAGCTTCATTGGTGAAAAGATTTGTTCGCATTATAAGATGAGCCGAACATTGTCATTATCTTCATTGCATGAGTAATTAGATTTGGGAAATTATCTGGACTTAAATTTTTATAAAATTCTAGTAATGGTACTGTATGAAAAGATTGTTTCAGGAGAGTATTACAGTTCAGTTCTATTAACTCAAGTTGAAATTTTGCATCAACTTCGTAATTAACATTGAATGGGGTCGCAAAAATACTAAACTCTGGTTCCATTTTTCTAAAGTCCTGAAATCTCTTTTCAAATTATGAAGATAGTTTTCTCAAATTAATTTCGTATTTTTTAATCTTATTGTTTGATATAGTGAATTTTAAAGATTGTATTCTTGAAAAATGAGAAAAATCTGATTTAGATATCTGATTAGCAAATAATAATAACAGTAATTTGAAACTCTTCAGGTATTGACAAATATCGTGAAGAAACTGATTTTTCCCTTGCAATTTGAGATTAAGTTGATTCATGTGTACGAGGAGGCCTGTGAAAAAAGCGAAATCAGAAAGCCACGTTTCGTTTTCTAAGACGTCAAATTGATTATAAATGTCTTTATCACGAAGAAAATTCACGATATCGTCTTTTAAATCCCAAATTCTTTCAAATACTTTTCCAGCACTTAACCAACGAACTTTTGAATAATACAGGATATCGGAATGCTCAGCATGTACAGACTCCAAAAACTGTTGAAACTGGCGATGTAATAATCCTCTGGTACGAATCATATTTACTAGTTTTACAACAATATTAAGTATATTAAGTTTGTTGAGGCAGTGGGAGTTTCGGGGATTACACAAACAATTACTCGAGTCACAGCGGGTCGTTGCAGATGACTGACTAAGTCGCTAACTAACTGATCTTCGGACGGCCTCGCTTGTATTTATACCTACCTGCAAGGATTGTTCGGGAATTGGAGTTTTGCGGTTCTTTCGGTAAAACAGAACAATGAATCGAAAATGCGAGAGTGTCTGGAAGTTTCGAGCGTAGAGGAGTCAGCTGTTTGGGTCGGATGAATTTGTCCAGAATATTATTGTGTTTTGAATATCGCCGCAGGTAATGTTTATGCGGGTCGTCACATTACGAAGTAAGAATGCGTTCAAACATTCTCACGACGGCACTCTTAAACGGGCCGGATTAAACCTTTCCGCGGGCCGGACTTGGCCTGCGGGCCGTAGTTTCCCCATCACTGATATAAATTATGAAAATTATTCTGTAGTGTAAGACTCAAATGCAGCTGAACTTTGTTTTTAATATTAACATTAAAAAAAGATGAATAGTTTCAGTAAAAAAATGTTTTATATTAATCGCATTTTAATCATCTCCACTTTAATTTAATAATGAAATTTTGTGAGAGCTGACAGATAATTAGAGACATATAGTACATTACGGGCTTAAGACCTTTATAAATGCAAGAGTGAATTATATCGCTATCAAACTTGAACCTTAAAAATATTTTGATGAAGTAGCTATTCAAAGACGAATTACATAATGTATTTAATTGATAGTGACGTTATATAAATTATTTAACTGACCATTTTAAAGAGTATTAAGATTGACAAACCGGCTGGTCGCCAACGGCGGCTAGTATCTAAATAAAGCTCACTTAATATTTCCGAATCGATGTTTTGCTAGTCTTTTTCCAGTCACACCAGTTACTTCAACACACCTATAAATAACTAATTTATACTTAATATTTTCTCTTCAAAATTTATGTACCTAGTAAAGACTGAAATTTGTTTTTTATGGGAAATATCATGAATAGAATCCATTTAGATGCTGTAATACGTTGCATTATCTTTAATTTTGTTAAGAACTTTATTTCTTAAGGTAGGAATAATTTGTTCTTGTAATGTATGAACTAAATCATTCATAATTTAGATTGTGGAATTTTTAAAATCTGTTCAAATGAATCCATAAGCACAGAGGCGTAGATACTTAGTAATTCGATTATACTAAAAAAATTTCCATTAGTAAAAATTCCTATTATTTCGTGGGTTCCACTAAGTAGAAGATTATTACACAATAAAAATAGAATCACATTTACAATTCTTTGAAATAGTAACTTAAATCATTAAGTTTTCTTATATTAGTTTGGATTTGTTTTATCAACAGTCGAACATAAATTTCGTCGTTATAGTGATTCTTTCCAAAGCTTGCACTGCTATTAGTTGTTCACTTAATTTATCACGTTTTACTTTTTGTTTGAACAACTTAATATAAACAAACATGCACAAATGTAAACATAAAAAATATTACATTAGATATAGAAAAAAACAGATAGCTGATGACTTAAAAGTTCATTTGAACCCAGCCTCAGCCTCGACTTCTGGGCGCCGGGCTTACCGCTCTGTTTTAACATGACTGAAGGGGATTTCCTTATTCATAAATGAATTTTTCCCGCCTTTTTATAGATATCACTGAGATCTTTTCCTAATAAAGGCGTCAGAGATGCTGAGTCAGGCACATGGAAACAAGGTTCTAGACTTTTAGTATGTTTAACATTATTATTGCTCATGACACCGTTTTAATTCATAATCACGGTGGGCACCCTCACGAGTTGCGGGGCCCGGGTACATTATACACACTGCACTATCCCCCCCCCCAGATAACCGGCCCTGACTTGACTGTTTAAAACAGCTAATTAGTACTAGATGATAACAAGGGTTTATTGAAGCTAATGGTGTAAGAAAACTCAAGAAATTTCATGTAGCGTGTTCATAAAAAATAAAAACAATAAAAAAAACAATATTGTTAAGTTTTTTCTTCATTTGTAAATGAAAAGCTTGTATGATTGAGAAGCGACCAAATTTTCAATCCATTTACTTATTTGCCTCGTTGGTCAGCTAAAGTTTTCATCCAGTATGTATAATAATAAACAAATGTATAGTATGCATTCAGCAAACTACTGACATGGAAACCTAATTTGACCATTTGGGCCCATTGGGAAGGAGGAGAGGGGGGGGGGACATCTTTTTAAAAATTTCATTTCATTCATTGTTTATGAGTTTCCAACATGGCCCTTGTGACTGACTAAATTTTTTAAAAAGAATTTTTTATGAAAGTATTAATGGTATCACAAACGGCTTTTCAGTTTTTAACATTGAGAGAATAGGCAGCAAACTACATACGGAACTGAGAAATTCAATAAATGAATCGAATTGGTGAAAAGTGTCAAATATATATTGCAAGTGTTAATGGATGTTTTGTAGGCTGACCCATTCTCTGTCATTTACGAGATGTCTTGTAGGAAACTATTGTAAAATAAACCTTTTACTCATGGATGGTGACTAATTCATCATTCAAGATAGTGCATCATTTTGATTCATTATTTGCTTTTTTTTAAAAAATTTTAATTGTTAAAAACATCCTGCAAAATGGTAAAAAGATATGGGAATAATGCGTGATAATATAAATTAAAACAATTTTGTATATATATGTAAACTCAATAATTTTTTTGAAAGCAGAAGGCAAGTTCGAAGACAGTGAAGACACTTAGCATTTCTAAATTCACTTTAATCCGTGTCGGGAAGGCAGAATTTTTTTACAAGAAGGCGCGGACGAAGCACGTCCACTCACAGCAACATATTAGGCAATATGAGAGAAATAAATTATCCTTGCTCTTATATAACATAAAATATTGATAGGTCAATATTTTTTCACAGTGCTTATATACTATTAAGACTGATAGGGATTTCTGACGCATGTCAATTCTGATAAGGGAAACGCAGGGATCTTTTAAAAGAATGTGCTTGCTGGACATTTTTCTGTCCCTTCACGCTGAGCGTGTGAAAGTTTCGGCTTTTAACCGACTCAGCAATTTTATAAAGCTTCTCTTAATTAAATAGAAAAAGTGGTTTCAGACGAGAAAATAAGATATTTTAGAATAAAATTTTTATGGGCTGAACTATAATAAAACTTTGGAAATTATTTAGAATAGAAACTACAGTTATATAATATACACTGAAGTGACAAAAGTCATGAGATAGCAATATGCAAATATACAAATGGCAGTAGTATCGCAGCGAAAAAGTATAAATGCGCAGTTCGTTTTCCAGAGCTTTCATTTGTGTTCAAGTTATTCATGTGAACAGGTTTTTCGTGATTTAAGGCGGCACGACGAGAATTAACAGACTTTGAACGTGGAATGTTAGTTGGAGCTAGACGCATGGGTCATTCCATTGCGGATATCGTTAGTGAATTCAACATTCCGAGATCCACTGTATCAAGAGTGCGCCGAGAGTATGAAATTTCAGGCATCCCATCCCATCATGGACAGCGCAGTGGGCGACCACCTGCACTTAACGACCGAGACCGCCGACGTCTGTGTAGAATGGTCAATGTTAATAGACACGCAACACTTAGTCAAATAACTGCAGGAATCAATGTGGGACGTACGAGGGACGTGTCTGATAGGACTGTGGGGCGAAATTTGTCTTCCTTGGGCTATGACAGCAGAAGACCGATTCGAGTGCCTTTACTGACAGCACGACATCGCATGCAGCGACTCTCCTGGGCTCGTGAGCATATCGACTGGTCCCTATACCAGTGGAAAACCGTGGCGTGGTCAGATGAGTCACGATTTCAGTTGTTGCGAGCTGATGGTAGAGTTCGAGTGTGGCGCAGACCCCACGAAGCCATGGACCCAAACTGTCAGCAAGGCACTGTTCAAGCTGGTGGTGGCTGCAAAATGGTGTGGGCTGTTTTTACATGGCATGGACTCGGTCCTCTGGTGCAACTGAACCGATCATTGACTGGAAATGATTATGTTCAGCTTCTTGCAGATCACTTGCAGCCATTCATGGACTTCACGTACCCACACAACGATGTTGTTTTTATGGATGACAATGCGTCATGTCACCTGGCCAGAACTGTTCGCGATTGGTTTGAAGAACATTCCGGACAATTCCAGCGCATGATCTGGCCACCTAGATCGCCCGATATGAATCCCATCGAGCATTTATGGGACGTCATCGAAAGGTCCGTTCGTGCCCAATCTCCTGCACCATCCACACTTTCACAATTATGGACGTCTATACAGACAGCATGGCTCAGTATTCCTGCAGAGGACTTCCAACGACTTGTGGACTCCATGACACGTCGAGTTGTTGCACTTCGCCGGGGAAAAAGAGGACCGACACGATATTAACAGTCATCCCATGACTTTTGTCACTTCAGTGCATATATATATATATAATATATATATATATATAAATGCAAATATAGGAATAAAAGCAAGCCCTTGTCTTAAGTAAATAAATAGGCTTCTAATTACTTTTCCCAGTGCAAAGGGTTAAGCGTTTATAAATTTAACTAACAATAAATGAGTTAAAAGAGAACATTTTCAAGTTCTTTTGTTATTTATAATAGATTTTATGGCATTTTAGAGATAATAATCATGGTTTTGACAATTTATACAATATTTAGCTTCTTAGGAATTAGCTTATGGGTCTTTCAAATCGAACCTATATAACCTGGAGCTATAAAAGTGGCTACAGCTTTCTTATAAACTACATATAAAATTACGAAAGGAATGCAATTTCTTTAAAGATAATAGAATCGGGTCTGAATAATATGTAGGCTACAATATCCTTAATAATAATTCTATATTGATGTTTGGAATAACTGTGTTACCATAAAAGTGTTTCTTTAAAAGATTGTGAGAAATACAAAATAATAATAATAATAGCAACTTGCATATATATATATGATCTATTTAATATACCATTATTAAATCAATGGGGATTTTGACTTTAGATATGTGTTTATGAATCGATTGATAGCCCCACAAACAAATATTTGAAATATGCTTATAAATTCTTCTTTGCTTTGAACTAAGCCAAACAGGTAGCATAAAATTCGGCATTTCAATTATATATGTTGGAGATCTGGCCATAATGTAATTATCATTTTGGCTACAAATCCTGGTAATTTTTCAGAAAAATATATTTCATTTCAGAAAAAAAGAGTTAAGATAACGCAAATTCCATCTAGTCTAAATACATAGCTGATTTTTGTATTTAGAGTAAAATGAGAATTTAAGTGACTTCAAGTATTTTCTTTCAAAGAAGTATATTTTTCGAGAATTGGATAGGATCTGTTGCTGAAATTATTATGAGACTCGACGTATTGATTTCACTCATATTAGCTATCTATTTATTTGAAATATTTAAAATAACATATACTTGTGTAGATTTTAAAAATACAGCAAACCTGTTGTTTAAATTGGAAAAAAAATTAAGATGCTTTTCCAAATTTACGTTTTTTTAAATGATTTAAAACCTAATTATTTTTACATGTGTGTCTTAATTAGCTGTTTTCATTGAATAGATATTTTTAATATCAATAACTTTGCTATTTAAACTTTTCCTGGAAATTTAAAATTATTAAATAAATAAAATAAAAATAAATAAATAAAAATGAAGAAATTGAACTATTAAAAGCTTTAGATGTGAAATTTCTGTAAAAGAACAGAAAACTGCTTACATGGTAATAAACGTTTTCATGATTTTTATCCTAAATTCACTTATCTATGTCTAACCTTTTTTTCTTTCAAGGTAATAGCATTAACTATTAATGAAATATAGCTGTAATGTTTTTAAATACATTTGATTATGATATAATAAAATAATTTTAGGTATGGAATTTTTAGAAATACTTTTTATAAGATTCTTTTTGGAAAACATGCTGATAAAAGTTTCAGCGTTTAGAATTCAGAGATTTTTGGTGGCATTCTACTTTACATTTGTATAAAATTGAATACTTTATTGCTCAAATTGGCGGGTTTCATTGTTACTTATAGGTTCTATAATCAAGACTACTACATTAAGGGTTCTGAATTTCTTAAGATGCTTTAAAACGTTTATAAAGCTTATTTTGTAAATGAAAACTCACTCATGTATGACCTTCATAAACCATTCGACAGCTGAAGAGATTTCGTAATTCTTTGGCATTTGAGAAATGTTTTCTCACTCTCTATCTCTCGATTGATTCGACATCAATAAATTGAAATTTTTTTCACTTATTTAATGATGAATTGCAAAATGAATTGCAAATTGAATTGTTAATAAATAGTTGAACGTTGTAGTCGTCTGCATGTTATCGACGATTCATTTAGATACGGCGAGGTAGTTTCTTCATGGAATATTGGCTCCATTTCATATCTATTGGTATTATTTAATTAGTGATTTGTCAGAAAGAAAGTAATACAGCCTAGAATTTTTAGAGAGTAGGGTATTTTCCAAAATTTTTTGCAGGGAATACTGCTGCTGCTTTTGTTGGAATGTGGGATGATTTGATTATGTCCACGTTCTTAATAAAGAATGTTTAGAGAACGACCAAAAAGGCAAGTTTTCTACACCAAAATCTAAATCATACGAACTTGCTTCAAACTGTGGCACAGATCGGATCTTGCTTGTCAAATTAAGTTTTTTTCTTATTATTAACTTAAATTACTTAGCCACTTTTAAAATTTACCAGAGTGCTAACTTTTACTATTTTTGACGCAGGATTCATATGTCCAGTTGTTTAAATGTAAGTAAAGGATTTTTGATTGATATATACCTCTCTTTCTTGCAGTTTTCCCTTCATTCGGCTTAACTAAGTTCAAAAGTAAAGTGGAGATTTTTGTCAGATTAAAGAAAACGTTTTAATGCATTTTTTGCTATTAAAATGTTAATGAGGTTGTAACGAGGGAGATAGCGATTAGTTGGTGCAAAATTATCTTTAATAATAGATGTGCGGTGGCTAATGATAAGGGCGTTTGTATTGTTATTTTGAAATTTATTTTAAGTTTTGTTTTATGAAATATGAAAGTGAGAGATGAGCATAAAAGGGTCCTTAGTGCTGATCATTTTTAAGTTATTTCATTAACGTCGCTCTTTGAAGCAATATTGCGGTTATTCAGGGAAGGACCTCCTAATTTTGAACCATTTAGATGACGCGTTCAGCTGCCACCCTTTTCAAGCCTCCGCCCCATACCAGTGGGAAGAATTTGTCCTTGATTTATGCTGTGTGCCACCTCGACTCCTTAGTACTAAAAAAAACATTGAATAACTAAAAAGAAGGAAAGTAATGTTATTTTCAGATGGTACTAATGAAAATATTTATTTAAAATTTATCATAAAAAATTTTGGGTATATATGTGATTTTATGGTCTTTGAATTTTCTTAAAAAAAGATTTTTTCCCTCTCCCGTAAGAATGGGAGCTTAGAATATAGGATTTCTTAATTCTTAAAAATCGAAGTTTCAAAACGCGTGAGGTATCTCAAAGCTTGGTTCAAAGAAATTTAAGTCTTAATGAAAATCCTCCTTTGGGCCATGAGCCGACGTGAATTTCGAAAAAAGTGTTTTTTCGGCTACAATATAGAATTCCATTTATGTTCTATATTGCCGTTAGAAAATTTAGAAAAAATGGGGATAAAAAATTAATGACAATCGTTAATGTAATAATTGCATCATTCTTTGATTAAATTATTTGTTTTAAAGTTTTGAAGCGAGAAATAAGATCAAGAGATTTATCCAATATTTAGTTTTCGTCTACACATTTTTTGTTTGATTTGTTGCGGATGATTTCTTAATATAAGTTTCTCTTTTCGTAACTTGATAATTTAAATTGGATTCTTTACGAATTACGATTTCCAGTTTTTAGAGGAAACGAATATCCTTAAACTTATGTATAACATATTAGGGTAAAAATAGGCTGCTTTAAAAACTTGCAAATAATTAATTTTACAGTCTATTGATTTTTTTTACTACCTAAACGTTACTTAATTTATAAATTCATGTCTATAGAAGTACTTATCCCAGAATTGTTGAAAAAAATATGTTTGTGGTAATGAACGTAAAGTGATCATTTAACTATTCAGATGGGAGAAAAACTGATTTGCATTGTTTGGCTGTTTAATATAGAACTATAGTGTAATAAGCTATTCTACACCTTTTTAAATATTTAAAAAACGTTATATTCATTACCATAAAAACATTAATGAAAGTCTGGTTCAATAATATATAAAGTTGGAACATTTAGTTGTGTTGAGTTCAAGATTATCACTTAACGTTCTTTAAGCACTGGAATATTTTTATAAGAAAGTAAATCCTCAGGCATGACTGTTTCTATAAAATATCTAGTTTTAAGGATCGTTTCGTACCTTGATTTATAGATAATGAGTTTTATGCTTGGCAATAGGGTGCTGGTTCAGATATTATCTATATCTGTAAATACAAACAAAGTGGTACCAATTACCTATCTGTGTCTTCAAAATAAGATATATATTATGTATTTATTCAAGAAACATTTATCTGCTGAAAAATGGTAAGATATTGCTGCATTTTATAAAATTTGGATGATGTAAACGATTGAGATGAAATAATAATAACAATCTGTTTGTTGCTGTGAAGAAGCAGAAAAATTGAAAAAATTATTTAAAAATAAATTTAATTTAATACTTCATGGCTACTACTGATTTTGAAAAATTAAAAATACGGAGAAATGAAAAATAACTAGAATCAAAGCATTATGCTAACAAAATGCAATTTTATTGCGAATATTCAAATTAAAATGCCACCCTTGAATCATTCGACTGCAGAATTTCAGAGTCAAAGCAAATAATTATGTATCTAAACCCAGTGTTAAATTTTTGGAAAACATGAGACAATTACTGATATTAAGATTGGAACCGATATTACAGCGTCTTGTGTTCACATTCTTGTCAGATGTTATCACTGACGGATTTTTACTATAATAAAGAATAATAAATAGTTGTAAATCTAAAACTATGAAAAGAATTTAATTCTTGATAGAAGAGAGGGCAAAAGTTCATGGATTTTCAATTTTTTTTTGTTCAATAAAATTGAAAATATAATTCGTTAAAAGCGAGACATTTCAACCGAGAATTTTATGCAAAAATATAATTTGTTTTGTTAAAAGTGTGCACAAGATGTGATAACGTTCTTCTTGAAAGTAGTATCCATTTTACAGCCGAAGTATTTACTATGAATGTACAACGATGCTGTGCAGAAAAAGTAAACAAAGGGGCCAAATTCAGAGGAAAATTAAAAAAAGAAAAACAAGCAATCTTTTAATATAAGGAAGTTTACAAATTAACTGATTTGTAAACAGAGCTCGTAAACTTTTCATTTTAATAATTCTTCTTTGGATTATCTAACTTTGGAAGTTTTTTTAGAAATGAAGCTGTCAGCAGTTAAATATTACATTTTTTACTATTTTTTTTCTTCCAAAATCACTAGGAAAAAATATTGATGTATGTCTGTCTTTAGGGGTGTCTTAGAAAGGTTAGTCACTTAATTTTACCATAAAGAATTCGTTTTCAGAGGTAATTGAGTCATCTAGGCCATATAATGGGATATTAGATGACAAAGAGCGCATTTCCTTTTATTTGTTGCTCTCGGCGGTTCTGATGTGGGTCATGTTTTGATGCTTCGTTTAATTTATATTTCTGATAATTGCGCTTATCTACAAGGGTCGGAATGTGGCAGAAAGGAACCACGTGTTGTGTTTTGAAAAACTGTTTGAATGTCATTTTCTGAATAAAATTTCTTGACTTTTTGCTATTTTATTGTGGTTGAAAATTAAGGAACTTGTGTTATCCAATCTATGCAAATCTAGAGCAAAATCTGTTATATCTGTTATCACTAAAGGTTTGGACAAGATAGTATAGTTTAGTAAAGGGTAGGATAGGTAGATAGGGTAGGGTGCGATATGAAAGGATAGGTTAGTCTGGTGCTGTAACTGAATTTTTTTCAAACCCCTCTTGAGTTCATTTCGCTGTAAATTTCACAATAAACAAATGGAATCAACAAAATTAATTAAATGGGAAGTAGATAAGTTGAATACAAAAATTGAAATGTACAAAAGCTCAGCTATAAATTTTTAACTGAAAAGCCTACAAAAAATTATGGAATTATTTGAAAGTTTATCAGAAAAAAAAAACCGAAAGGTAAAAGGAAAAAAAGAATATTGCTTTTATATTAATTATTATTATTAGACATATCTTTATTATATTGACCATTTTGAAAGAATGAGGGGAAAATGCCTGAAAATTGGATATATGAATTAAAATTTTCGGAAAATTCAGTTTTTATTAGCATTTTTTGAATAATCATGATTTTATATTTGTTGATATTTTTTTAAAAAGTAGTATTCTTTGAAACTCGGGACTCACTAAACTTGAGGTTTGTATCTCAAATGGTTTGTTCTTCTGAAATAATTATTAATAAATAAATTAATTAGATTTTTATCTCTAGACTGAAACATTGTAACATATATTTTAGGTTCATTCCGTCTATCTTTGTGCTATTTTTTAAAAATTTACTCTTAATTTGCTATTACTTAAAGAAATTTATTCTCCTCAAAAAATGAATTTAATATCACTGCAACGCGCCTGTGCATAAACGTGTTTACTACAAAAATGAAAAGTTTTTTTTTTTTTTTTTTTTTTTTTCCTAAAATATACATGAAAATATTTTTAAAAATTGTTAAAATTACAGAAAAAAATATGCGGAATTAAAATTGATATCATAGAAAAACCATTTTCTTGGATATTAAAATGCTGTGAAAATAGTTTTTGTTCAGCGATATACTTCGAAATTATCAAGGATTTATTTAAAATTAATTTTTTTTTCTAAAATTTCTTATTAAAATTTTGTTAAATCCTTTCTTAGTCCTTATTTACATTTCAAGAAGTAATTACTTTTGCCGAATTCGGTAGCTCGATATCCAGTAATCTACCCTGTTTCCGCGCTGTTGTATATCTATCCATATTCTAATTTAAAACTTGGGTGGTGGCTCCTGAGAAAATTGAACCCTCTTTTTACCCTCTGGTTTCGTTTTGGTGTCGGTTGTTAGAAGAGTATTTTTGATATTCTATTTTTAGAAGTGCATGTTGTAGCCCCGAATTTGGGTGTTCTGCACCCTCTTACAATTCCATCTAAAAATGGTGCAGTAAAAGTTGAAAGTTAAGTTGCCACTTTTTGTATTTGAAATGACAACGCAATAGAGAAATTTATAGTTGAATGCACTTTTTTTTTTGTTTCAAATTTTTTTTTAAAAATCAATTTAAACTTCGGTTAACTTTGATCATGCCTTCACTTGGTCAGCAATCAACAATGTTTCAGTTCCGTATCTGACTTATTAAACATTCTTTAGAAAAAATTATGCAAAGCTATTTTAAGATTATAAAATGGGAATCAAAATAATTTGTTTTATAAATTTGTCAATACCAAATGAAAGCTTGTAGGAATTTTTTCCCTTCCTTTTCGTATTTTTACGAATAAATTATTATTAAATTAACCCTCTTTGTTGATCAGCTGGTTCATCAGGATTAATGCTCTCTAAAATGTCCAATTAATATTTTTTTAAAGTAACTTAATAGTTCCTTCGGCAAAATATCATTAATCACGATGCAATTTGATAGTCATGAAACTTATACTATTATAGAGGCTTTATGCCGATCATTGTACTCTGCATCTCTAATTTTCTATCATCACCCATAAAATTGAAATTTAAAATTGAAGTGGAAGTGGTTACATTTTAGTTAATACTTTTTTTTTTTTTTTTTACTGAAATCAAACTTGTTTTTAAAAAATAACTGCAGAAAATCGAAGCCAACATTTCGAAGTCTTGTGTACAACTTATTATTTTTTATAAATTATGCAATATCTCATATTATTTGAAAAATTCTCTTAATTCAAGACAAAATTCAACTTTCGGTTTTACTTTCAAGACGATTTAAATGATGTAATTAATAATCTTTTTATTTTTGTTGATAAGTGTACTTCTATAAACAAATATGAAGACTAAATTTTAAACAGTATTCCGACTCATGAATAATATTCCGTAAAATAATCTTGAAGAAGATTGAATCTAACTTTTATTATTTTTCGATCAAATCTGACTGAATTATAAAACTTTGAATATCCTTATTTTAGGACAATCGACCTTGGGGAAATTCCGAGTATTGATTGGTATATTTTCTACAAAATGGCCGATGGAGAAGAGTAAAATCGCGCATTTTCATTGAATAGAGAGATTGAAATTTTCTTTACTCAGTCAGTTTTAGTCACAAAAGAGCGGAACTTTTTGTATTCAAAATATTAGTTTTTCAAGAAAATGTTATTAAATATCACTCAATACAGAAGTATTATATAAAAAAATTAATCTTGTTGTTCATCAAAACATTTATTGATTACTAGCCGCCTTTGGCGACCAGCTGGTTCGCCATGAGCAATGGGTTCTAAAATTTTTAATTAAATCACATATTCATTAGCCTTGAAGTAACTTCGATCATTGATTGGCCTGAAATTAATATTTTCTTTAAGATGATGGACTGAAAGCTCTAAAAGAACGTGCTTTCCTTATAATATTCTTTAATTTTATAAATCAGTCAATTTTAATGATTGATTTAGAAGATTGATTGATGTAGCAACTTTTATTTAAAATATTAATACAAATATTTTGTAAAATGTGGCTCACAGAGCAAAGTATGAAGAAATCTAAAACTCATTATTCATAAATGCATTGTTTGACTCAAACTACATAAAATGTAATTATTTGCTTCATTTATATCAAATTAATAGTATTAAACAATATATATGCCTATTAATAATATTTTACAAATTGGCCATCGGAAAGGAATTTGAATGCATATCCTGTATAAATTCAATCCTGTATAAATAAAGATAATTTATTCAATTAATGATTTAAATATTGCAAACGATCATAGAATCCTTTGCCTTCCATTTTTTAAAGAAAATATCACATTTTATATTTATTTTATTTTATCCAGTCACGTGCTAAAAGTTGCATTTCTTCAAATTTAATTTGCGATGATAATTTTTTTAAAATTTGAACTTCCGTCAAAATGATGGCAACACGGTGATAAAACCTAATTTTTTCCCTTTGACGTGCTCTTGCATATTTTATAGAAACCTTAGCTTTGCATTTATTTTTTTAGAAACTATCACAATTTATAATGAAAAAAAAATATTGAATTAATGATACAGATACTGCAAACGATAATAGAAACATGCCAGTAAGTCGGGATTCCAATGCACATCCTGTCTAAATTCGATCAGGTTTACCGTAAAGAAGAGTTATTGAATTAATTATTTAGATATTGCAAACAATCATAGAATCCTTTGCTTTGCATTTTTTTTTTTCGAAAATATCCCATTTTATATTTTTTTTATTTTATCCAGTCACGTGCTAAAAACATTGTTAAAATATTTCTTTAAAAATTCATTAAAAATAGAAGCTTACGTTATAAATTAAAAACACTGATACCGTTAGAAAGCTAATTTTTTAATCTTTAAATTGATACAAAAATCATGTTTGTGCAATAATATTTTCGGAAATTATAACGGAAAAACGTCAAAATTTCGCTTAAATTTTAATTAATTCAAATTCTAATTAAAAATTAGAAAAAAGGCTCCGAGGTGCACATTCCAGACCTCCAAGGTATACATGTACCAAATTTGGTAGCTGTAGGTCCAACGGTCTGGCCTGTAGAGCGCCAATACACACGCGCGCACACACACACACACATATTGAGCTTTATTATAAGTATAGATAACTACTTGAAGACAATTTTTAAAAATTAGATTTATATTCCTATTACTATTTATTAGCCGCTGGTCTCGAATTAGAGTGAATATCCTATATCTATTAAGCTATGTTTGTCTGAAATAAAGCTGAAGTATTGAATTAATAATATAGATATTTTAAAATACCACATAAATATTTTCTTAGATTTATTTATTTTCTTAAAGAAAATATCACATTTCATATTCCTTTAATTTCATACAGACTCATGCTGATAATCATATTTTTTTATGTTTAATTTGCAATAAGAATAAACTTATTCTTTAATTTGAGATTTTGTCAACATTGACAAAAGCTAATTTTCTGCATATACGCGTTACGTGTTCGGGCCGGTTAAGTTCTATTTTTATTTTGTAGGAAATAAATCGCTGAAAAATGTAGTTAAATATAATTTAAATATTCTTTAGAAGAATAAACTTAATTTATAGGGTAGGTACACTGGTATCAATGATTTTTTTTCATCCGGGCATCATTATATTCTTAGAAAATGTAAACCAAATAATTCCAAACCTTTTTTCTAGTGAAAATATTTGTTATATGATAGTTTCTACGAACAAAAATCTTTATTCTTGGTTTGATTCTATAACTGTTTTGCAGTTTTTCTCTCAAAAGCTCTGAAACCAACTGGAATGGTCTTTCCTTAACTTTCTCGCACGATGTCCTATTATGTGTCTCCGCCCTCGTATAAAATGAATGCCGTTGGATAAGGCAGCAAATACTTTGTATGGTATTAGTGAACAATAAATATAAAATGTAGATTTTAATGTATCTAACATTTTTATGGAATTTTGTCTTGTAAATATATATTTTAAATGCTGTTTGGTCGATCGAATAAAACCACATTTTTTGTCAAGAAAATTACAATTGTAATTACAAGATAACCCTAATTTTATGAACTTCAATTATTGCTTGAATTGACGTTCATTCGTTTGTCGAATTTAGTTTAAAATTTGAGTCTTTGTTTTAGATGCTAAACTAGTATACTAAATTGTGTCTTCCTATCTCTTTGCGTTTTGGGGTTATCAGTTCACTTGTAATCTAATAGTCATACAGATAGACCTCCTGTAAATAGATTGCATTCAAAATTTGATAGAAATCCTGAGCCTACTACCTACTTTGGTCATGAGTCCATATACCAAATTTTATACATCTTGATTAAAACTCTTTTATCCGTTCACACACAGATACACTAACATAAGAGCAAAAATGTTTTTCTATTTCAGGAAGGTCAAAATCTCAAATTTGAATTTTTTGACGATTTAAATACTTCGTATAAGAGAAAGTAAAACTCATATATACTAAATTCACGTCATTACTTTTAGACAAGAAACACTAGTTTACTTCTTTAAAGTGTTAAGCCCCAGTAAGTTTTGAGCTTCAATCGCAGGCAAGGTCATTTTTCGCTTTTACCTGATTTTCATAGAATTATGTTGCCCATATTTTCTTCTCCTTGAAAAGTCATTGAAGAAAATACCATCCCCCGAAAAAGTAGAAGAAAAAAAAAAGACATGAATGTATTGAATTTAATTGATGAAAGACTTTCAAATAGTATAATTAATTACTAAATATAATATTGGCGTATTACATTTTCTTTTTGTTTTAAGGCTTTACAATTTAATAAATTTAAAATTTATGAATTGGCTGCTTTAAATCTTTAATTTTACTTTTTACATTATAAACTTTCAAATAAAGTTTTCATTCGTTGTAATATTCAAACTTTTAATTTTTAATGAAAAGTTTCGAAAACTGAGAAAATGATATATTTTTATTAGTGAAATGATGTATCGCTTATTGCGTAGAATCCAAGCTAAATGAAAATTTATACTTACCGAATGTTTATAATTTAATAACATTTTCATGTAAACTTAAAAGAAAAATGGACAAAACTTGCTCTGAACATCTTTCATATGCTGACATTTCAAAACTAGAATTTATGCATGGTAAAAAAGTGAAACTGTGTTGTTTTTTGAATGCATTTTGTTTTTCTTTTATCATTCCTTGACTTCTTTAAATATTTCCTTTGCATTCATTATGATTTTTTTGTGAGTAAAGGCAAGGGAATTTATTGATAAAATTCATCCCTATATTTTTTTCATGACGTTTTTAATTAAAACCTCATAAAAAATAATTGATGAATTTTTCACGAGGTTTTAATCATCTTTAATTAAGATGATACTGTTATTAATGTAAGAACTGTTGCAAATATGGGGGTAATAAAAAAGATAGCAGTGTATCACCCAAAATTAAGGATATATTTAGTTATCAGTTGTACTTACTGTGAAAGCTAGCGCCATTTACCAAAAAAGGATTCAACGGAGGAGTTGCGCAACTTTTATTTGTTATATTCCGTCTGTGCCATTTTCGTATTTAGGGCATCGATCAGTTTGAAAGAACTCAGTTGCTTATGATTGCTTCGTCACAATTGGGATTGTTATTCTGCATTCTTAATCTCAGGGATATAATCTGGTTCAGAAGAAAGCTTATATTTTTCTCATTTTTATAAAGTATTAGATTAATGTTATGTTAATATGTTCGTAATAATGATGGCTTAGCTGTTAAATTTTTACTTGAATATTTCTTTAACCACCTGATCTTCATCAGTTTGTTATCAATGGATATTACGATTAAATATGAATATTTAATTTAGATTTATCATCTGTTTCGCATTTATGTAAGAATATTAATGGATTGCATTACGATTTTTTTCTGGGACTTTCTGTATTTATTAACATTAATCAGAAAACATGCAAGTTTTAAATAATTTTTCTCAGAAATATATTTGTCTTGAATGTATTTCTTAGAAATGTGCATAGTTAAATTGTATTTTATCTTTGTAGTGATTTGTATTAGCGAGAAATTGGGGGAAAAAATTAATCTTTTTAGTATGTTTTTTCACACATAAAAAGGTTTTTATTTGATTTAATTTACAGAAAAATTCGTAATTAGTTTCTAATTCTTGCTGTTTATTTTTTATTGCTTATGCATTTTTTTATAATCTCAAATTCACAAGTTAATGAAAAAGTATTTTTTCTTCTGTGTAAATGAGGAAATTTCGTATATTTCTTTTAAATTCGTATAGATGGCGCCATGAGTGTCGTTATGGTAACTGGCAAAGTTGATTTGCGTCAAAAGTGTGCTAGCGAACCATCAAAAATCTTTTCAATGGGGTAGATGCTAAGTTTGTTACTGGATGTCCCGAGTACGGTATTTCTTATCAGATCGAAATCGTGATTGAAGATGTGTCAATCAATACTTCACATGCGGTTGTTTATCATAGAAGTTGACCCGGAAGAGCTGTATGTGATCAAGGAAAGAATTTTTCTTCCACACTGCTCTTGAAAACGCAGAAATAAAGTTATTAACGACAAGAATCAAATTACACAAATAATCAGCGATTCTTAAGAGTGCTTTTATCAGTTGATAAAGATCGTTGTGGCAATTCATCCTACGTGAAGTTATTAGGTAGTTATTTGTTTTCTCTATCTAACATTAAAATTTAATGAAAAATCATAAATTTCTTTCTGTTTTTTGGATTAGCCGGTCTTAAGTTAATGATTCACGGAATTTAACATGCCAGCTTTGTTTCTGTTGAGTTTCTTCAATTATTTTTGATTCTCATGAAAAATTTCGGAATTTTGTTTGTTTAATAGATCAATGTTTTAATCGTTTATCAAATTTTCCAATAGAAATTCATGAAAATTATTTTAGTATTCGTTAATATATATATATATATATATATATATATATATATATATATATAATATAATATTGTATAAATTCATTATTAAATATTTTCGTGCAATATATAAAATTTTGTACATTAATTAAAATGTATGTTACATGAAAGATGCCTTTATTAATGAAATGTGAATGAAATTGTTATAATTTATGATATAAATTATTTAAGATATTGCTTTCCTGATGAATTTTCTTATGTTATTATTATTTTTTATACTAAAACGTTCTTTCTTTGGTAGTTAACTTTTAAAAATGTCACATTTGTGTGTCAATGTGTTTAAATTGCAAACTTAATCTGGAAATATGATGTCAGCAGGTAAATTAAGAAAATGCATGTATTGAATCATAGTATTTAATTTTAATTGTATAAATCTTGCATTATGGAATGTGAAATAATTTATTTTTTCATTCTTCAAGTTATTTGATTTCTATTTAAATAGTTTGATCACTCTTTTTAAAATTAAAATCCCCAATTTGTCTTGATTATATAATTGCCAATAAAAATACGTTACTCGCAGATTAAATTATGTGAAAAGAAAAAAAATCTGATGAAATTGAGAATTTTTCTCTTTATAATCTGAAAGTAATTATATTTAAAGAAAAGAGCAAAAACAGTGTTTTTAAGTCATATTAATTTAGTCTATTTTAATCTTTTGTATTCAGTTTATTTAATCTGCAATTTATGATTTTGTTGTTTTATTTTGGAATAGGCATTTAATACATTTTATCATATCTAAAGAACTCTTTTCCTATATTCTGTTAGTATTTATCCCAAACATATTTTTAATTTTTATCAAACAATGATTCAAGTTTCTGATTTTCAAAATTTATTATCTTATGATGCTGGGCTTGATTATGGTTGCCTGATATTTACTCATTTCCAAACCACATGTAAATTTTTACCTTGAAATTATTTGATGGATCCTATCCTATGATACTTCATGTAAAGAAAAGTATATATGGAATATTATATAATAATCATAATGAATAGTTAAAATATTGAATGTTTTGAATATTTTATAATATTTAAAAACCTTTTGTAAGCAAAATTTGTAATTAAAAATGATTCCAATGAAATGTTGCCCTTCATATTTAAAAAAAATTTTCAAAATTAAATTTTCCATTAAAGAAATTATATAAATAATTCATTTCTGGGGGGAAAAACCCTTCAGTAATATGGTAAAAATACGCAATGAAAAAGTTAATTTTTCTGATCATTATTTATCTTACTAGAAACTGAAGAGAAATTTGTTTCATTTTTTTATAAGCCTTTTATGATTAATCCTCTATATTCTGCTGAATATTTTTAGATTGACTACTATGTATTTGTTACTTCATAATTTTGATGTTAAAATTATATTGCTCATGAAATTCTCAATTATTATTTCCTTCTTTAGAAAAAATTATTTTCATTATTGATAAGCTGTATTTTATCTCTCAGATTTCACTCATTTGAATTTTTAATAGTATTAAAAGAAATATCTAATCACATAGAAAAAAGTATAAATTTAGTCAAAAAGTGATAGTTATTTTTAATAAAACTATTATTTAAAAAAACAAAAATTGCATTCAAAGAGGCTGGCTTGATTTTAAAAAATTCTAATTTGAATATTTTTACAATATTTCTGATAAATTTATTTTAAAAAAATTACAAATCAAAAAATGGAGTAAAATTATTCATTCAGAATTTGTCCACAGAGCAATTTATTAACATTTATTATTAGCCAGTGTAGTTATTTAATATGAACTGAGAATCAAATTTATGATATAAAATTACTATAACTATATTTACTCCAGGATATGAATTTAGGCTTTTTAATTTATTATACAATAATGGACATTTTATCAAATTATTAAATTTGATCCCTTCTTTGGGAAAAAATAGTGAATAATTTGTCTTCCACCATTTTATAGAAATGAATAATATCTACATTACTTAGTTTCTACATTTTATGGGAAAATAATTTCTCATCAGTTTGAAAACATGAATTGAATTACAGAGCAAAACAGTTGAACATGATTTGTATCTTATTTATAAAATATAAAATAACAGTTTTATTTTTTGCTATTAAAGCAAAAATATTTGAATTAAAAAAAAATAGCTATTAGTATTATTTTGAGCTTGAAAATATTTTTGATTGACTATATTTTTATTCCTTACAGTAACCCTCCCTCCCCCCCAATTTAAAGAAATAGACAATTGAGAATTAATTCTTGTATGGAGTAATTTCAAATAACAGAATTTAATCCAGTATTATACAGACATTTGAATTTTATTTAAATTAGAACTACTGAATAGTGAATAAATAAAAATGTTATTTGCATCTAATTTGAGGATTTTCATGTAATACCTCCCATTCCAAAAGCTGAGTTTGGCATTGATTTCTTATGCTGTCAAAGAAAATCTCTTTGTATTATATTTGTTGTTTTTACCATGGGTGATTACTGTAGTTGTATATATGCTAAATAATATGAAGCAATACTTTTTTCCAAATTAAAAAAAGTAATATTAAACCTTTATTTATAATGATTTTATTCAACTACTTTCAAGAATTTTATAATTTAATATTGAAATTATGTGCCAGCAAATTTGCATTAAAAATATTTTCAAATTTTTAAAGTATTTGTGATTTTATTATAGATTTGGATGACAACAAGTTAATAATCTTTTAATATTTTATATGAATATTTACTTACTGAAGTAATATATGTAATATACTATTTTTGTTTTATTATTTTATTTCTGAAATATTTTTTTATTTACTGTAGGCTCTATTGCAAGCTCATGATGTACTTTGTCATGAAGTTTATGGTGAAGATGCCATTAGAGTAACACCCCCTCCTGTTGCACCCTATGCAAATGGTGGTCAAGGAATGGAGACTGAAATAGGACCTGAAGCTAAGGCAGTTACTAGAGTTCGGCTAGTTCAATTCCAAAAAAATACTGATGAACCTATGGTATTTAATTAATAAAAATATTTCACTTTGCTGTTTTTAAATATTTTTTAATTAATTTAAGAATAGAAAAAGTAACTTGTTGTGAATTTTATTCTTAATTTGTTATTGTAGTTTTAATATTTCTTTTGAAATTAGACTTGAGGATAAATTGATTATAACAGTTTACATTCTAAGAAACTCTTTATATATTAATTTTTAACTAAGCATTTAAAATCACACTTTATTATCACTATTCTGTTTATTATTAAATCATGATGTTTTTAAGTGATATTCCGTGTATTAAAATTGCAGCTTATTTTACTATTGAGAGAGGAGGAAGATATGAGATTTTTTTCTTATAAGGTTATAACAAATTTGCAACTCTTTAGCATAGTTATAAAATGGAAATAAGTAAATAAAAAAATGGATTTCCAATCTCTGTCTAGTATTAACATTTAAGTGTAAGATGAAAGCTCAAATGAATGTGATATAGACACTATTATCAAGACAATAGGCTGATTATTTTTTAAAGATATTTGAAAATCAAAATTATATTGGATGTCTCTAAAAATCTTCATTTTCATGCATTGTGATTATTTCACTGAGTCCAATAATCAATATCTTTATATTCATCAAAAATATCTGCTTATGTCTAAATAACTTTATATTATTATTTCTTATTAACTTTATTCATTCTACTAAATTTCAGTAATCCCTGTAGGTAAAAATAGTACAAAATTGAAGATGAAAAATTATCCATAACTTAGAAATAATAGCATCTTGTCAATGTTTGAGCATAGATTTCCAGTAATGTTCGTGAATAAAATATTAGAAAATTTGGATGATATTTGGGAATAATTATACTAATGTAATATAAATCACATGTTATATATTTTCAAAATTCATGCCTTTTTAGTTACCGAAATTCTTAATTTTTCTTCTGCTACAAATACGTTACCGCAAAAGATGATAATAAAGAACTCATAAGTTTTTTTTAATTATATAATACTGTTTTTTTTTGTTTTTTTGTTAGAAATGAAGATATAAACTGCTATAAAAATTTTTCTAATCTAAGAGACAAGAACAAAATTATACTTTGATATATAATATAAATTAAAGATAATAATTATAGATGAATTTTTTTCTATTACAATATAGTGTCCTAGTATACCTCACAATTTTCAAAAGATACTTATAAAGATATATTATACAATAGCTAAAATGGATTTTTTAAATTAATAAATATTTTATTTCTTTGAAATGCATTGATTGCTAACTGTAAAATTTGGGTTTTGCACTAAGTAATGAAATGCAGTGTATTCAGCAGCAGTAGTATAGTTTTAATTCAGATAAATACTCTTGAAAGCAGTAATATTTTCACTTTTTTTGTTCTTTTGTTTTCTTGATCCTTTCTGTGAAATGCATAATTTATTTGTTTGAAATGTTTGATGTTTTTAAAATCTTGACAACATTTATTTCCATTATAAAGGCAGGGGGGAAAAAGCAGCATTTTCACTTGTTTTAAAATCATTCCTTGTATAAAATTTCTTAAAGTGTCTATGTACTATTTATATGAATTATTAGTTGTAATTTTGTAAGTATTTTTGACAAATTATATCATATAATAAAGATAGTTTTATTTATTTGCAGGGCATAACTTTAAAATTGGATGATAAAGGAAGATGCATAGTTGCCCGTATTATGCATGGTGGCATGATTCACAGGCAAGGTAAAGAAAAATATTTATTTTTTTGATAAATAAAAGGGATTAGGTTTTGGCAAAGCATTTTTGTTGAGACATAATGGATAATATTATGTAACTAAACAACTGGTTGCTTTCAATTGTTTTAAGTTTACCTAAGAAATATATTTATTCACCTGGTCTCTACATAAAAGTCTAGGGTTTAAATTAATTCAAGTTGAAATTTTATTCATTTAAGTGTAAAATGTAATTATATTTCAATAAAATTTGTATTTAATATTTTAAACCATTGCGTCTTTTAAGTAATTTTAGGCAGTGTTTGTAAAATTTGAAATAATAAAATAGCAAATATTCATTATTAAAAAATATTTGATTTTTTTTAATGTATAAAAAGACTTGCATATGCATGTTGAACATTTAAAGATTGAAACTTGTAATAGTAGGGTCAGATGTATTTAATGTAAAATTCAAGATATTAAGTTAACCTAACTACATCTATTTAATTTATTTTAATGCCAGATATATAAATTATATTTCACCTGCTAGTAAGCATCATTGTGAGGAGACTTTTTGAGCGAATCGATATTGCAAATGATACATTCAAATAAATTTAAGGATGAATGATATGTTAAAACTGTGAACAATTCGCATGTATTCAAATAAAATATAAAGTATTCACCCTTATTTTCAGAAGAACACGAAGGCAGTATCCATACATTTTTTATAAATATTTAAAAGCGAAGCCTGATTAATATAAGTAATATTCACTAAGTATCAATTGCAGAACTCGTCAATTTTTTAAACAAAAGTATGAATAAACCAAAAGCAGTAAAAATGTTGCTTGCAACACCACATGTTGAAAATCTTGGACTAATATAATATCAATATGATGCAAATTTGAAGTCGCATATGCTGATACCGCATTGAGTGAATCAGATAACTTCAAAAACAGACTAACTTAAATGAATATATTTTTCATGAGTTTGAAGGATGAAGTTATAGGTAGAACCAAGGGATCATCTTCAACCATTAAAATATATGATTATGATTAAAATGATATATGATTAATATGATTGTGATATATGATTAAAATATATGATATAGGATTTATTCCAAAATATGAGAATCTAGCTCTGTTTTTAAAATTGTTATCTGTCATACAGCATTTAAGTCATTTATAAATCTGTGACTTTTTTCTGTTTTTGTCTAGCGACCCTGCATGTTGGTGATGAGATCCGGGAAATTAATAATGTTAGTGTTGCAAATCAGACAGTCGATGCTCTTCAGAAGATGTTGGTATGTTAATAATGTTCGCTTTTGTCTGTTGTTTCTCATCATGGTTTCCCGAAATTTCTTAGAAACTTGTTTTATCAACTTTAAAAATATTTAAGGCAATACAAAATATGTGCAGTGTTATTTTTCATAATTATATTTTATAGAATTAGAATATTAGAAATTACTCTCATATAATTGGGGCATATTTCTTATTATTTTCAGAGAGATGCAAGAGGAAATGTTACATTCAAGATTATTCCAAGTTATAGAACTGGTCCTCCAACATGTGAAGTATGACCATTTTAATTTCTTTTGAAATGTTTATTTTCTCTGTAATAAACTACAAAATATGAAAAAAATTACCAGATTATAAATATTGTGGTGCAGATTCAATGATGTACAGCTTGCCATAAAAGTATCTAGACACTTCTTATTGCTCTCAATTTGCAAGTGTTAAAATTGTGTAAAAATAATTCATTTCAGTTTTAATGTGTCTTGAATTTGTTGTAATTTGAAGACAAATTTTTTCTTTAAAATTATTTCTCACAATCAGAAACTTTTACAAATCAGATTTGACTCAAAGCAACTATAAATATACTGAGAAAAAAATCTAGTAGATGTCCTCCATTTATACAAATGTAGAAAAAAATGGTGTTTTTCTATTACTTTTTCTTTTCATTAGTTGATTTAGACATAATGGCGGAGCTTTTAGCTGTCCATTAAAGATTATGCATCAAAACAAATTGTGTAACAATTTGTTGAAATATGAACCCAATATTTCCTGTTTTTATTTTATTGTTCAATTATAGAAATAAAATTGAGTAAAACCCCCTTGATTTTGAAATAAGTTTATTTATTTTCTCATCAACAAATAAACCTTTAATATATCTCTTCAGAGTTCACTTCTTTATTCTCAGTATGAGAAACCACTTTTTCAATGCATTTTCCATTTCCTTATATCATTCTTTTGGTTGTATTTAAATTTTTAAAAAATGAATAACCTAAAAAACTTAAAATAGTTGATATTAAACCAAAAATATTTTATTAGAATTATTTTAGAGTAGTCAAAAAATTATAATTAGATAGCTATTATGTAAATTTTTTTATGAGAGTAATATAATTTACATCTCAAGTTTTCACTAACCAAAATTTAATAACCATTGTGAAATTTTTTGATGCAGCATTTGTATTCAGTTGCTTTTAAATAGGGAGAAAAAAAAATGCTAATAACAAAATTGGCTAATACAGCTTTAAATTTCTTTTCCAGACTAAAATTAACTATATTAAAATCTAATGGTCACATTTATTCAATTTTTAGATATATTAAGATTATTAATCTGCCATATTTTTACTTATTCCTGCTTTTGCAACTGTATCCATCAATATTCTGTTGAACTGAATTTTCAAAAACTGATTTAAAATTTATTTTATTTTTAGAACATTTTTAATTTATGAATAAAGGATCTTTGACGAATTTCTTCATTTACATTCTTTCTGATAACATTAGACATAGAAATTATTTCATTGGAATGCTAGTGAATTGAATATGCCTGTCTGAATTATTGTTTGTCTATTCTCTTTTTTATGAATTACAATTATTTTGAAATGAAAACACGTTGTAATAATTCTTATCTATTAGTCTTAAGTAGTGTCCAAAGTTATGCTTTAGTTTTTGTTTCATTTTAACAATATTTTTTCCCAACTAATGTATATATTAAATTACGGTGACTTTTCTTAACGAATTAAAATGGCGATATTTTTCGTGCTATGGAATTGAATTGCATATCTGCGGAACTATTGAATGGAAATTCTGAGCAGCTATGTTTGTTACTTTTGTTATTGACATCTAAATTATTAATCAATTTAATAATGAATTAAAAAATATATAAAATGTGAAAATATGTACGCTTTTATTTAAGTAGTAGTTTAATGGAAAATAAGTATTTTTCTATTCAATTTATTATATTTAGAGATATGTTGAAGAAGCAGTATACTTTATATAGTATTGGGTAGGCTGAATTTTAATTGCTTATAATTCCGCGTCTACATTTTTGAAATGAGAGTTTTTATGCATATCAATATAATTTCATGTGAAAAATATGAATTTTTATTACAAAATGTGTGTTGCCAGTTGAAGAGAAGCGACTTAATACACATTTTAATGTGGAGACGTTTTTCTGTTTCAATAAATATTCGGAATTTTATTGTTTATTTAAGAAACCTCAGCCTATCACTTTAGACTCTGTGTGGGAAAGATTTCCAATATGTAGTAAGAGTGATATCCATTGTCTGTTTGAATGACATTATTTTGTTGTAATTTGTTATTTATGAAATGCTTCGATTGATTTCTTACTAAATATTAAATAATTCTTCCATTTCCTTTTTATCTAAATTCTATTTTGGTTTAATCAAAATCAACTGATGTATGTGCATAAAGGAAGAGGGTTTTGCTTATCTGAAATGAAATAATGGAAACAATTTTTTTTTTTTGCTAATGATATAATGATTTGTTTTCCTATGTGATAGGAAACTTTTTAAATTAATTAAAATCTAAATCATTCTCTCTATAAAGGAAATAAAATTGCAAGAAAGTGTTATGAACTAGTTAGTAGTGGGTTTTAAAAATTTATTGAAAGAAAGGCATTAAAACTTGATTGCATTATGACAGCCTCAAGCAAATACCATGTTCACCAAATATTCTAACCATGGTAATCTGAATCTTTATTGGATGGTAGATTTTTTAAATGAACATGGTTGGTAAAGAACTTTTTCACCTAAGATGTGACTTATGACCAGTGACTGTTCATGAAATTGTGACTTGCATTTGGCCTGTAATGTATTAGAGAAATTGCACCTCTTTTGTTTGTTATACATGCATTTGCTTATAGAAGCGTTTCATATAATCCCACAGCTGAAGGCGAAATGGGAGTGTACATCTAATCTAACTTTGTTTTGGCATGTATTGAACAATTTTTATATATTTTCTTTCTGTAAATGATGTGAGGATTTCAAAATTTGACTTATAATTCTTGAGCATTTAATAAGTCCATTACAGGTCTATAGTCTCGTCTGAAATTTAGATTTTAATGTTAACAGAATAAATGATAAAAATTTAATGAATCCATGTTGTTGAAATGAAACTTGTACTGGTTAATTACAATTATGAGAAAAAGCATGCAGAATCATGATGAAATTTTTCTTCTGAATAGGTTTTATAAACTATTCAACATCTTAGGGGAATTTGTTTACAAAATCCATAAAAAAATACAGTGTATCGCATCTATCTGTAAATAAGCTATATTTAATTACGAATAACGACGTTTATCGCAGTGTAGTATCCACAAACCGTCTTCCCTGTGTTCCCCTAAGAAAAAAAAATTCAAATATAAAGAGGGATAGTATATTTTTATTTTAAAAAAACTTAAATGACTAGAAAAAGGCGGTATAATTATTAGCAAATGCTGGAATAAACCCTATTATTAGTTTTTTTTTAATAAAAAAAATTCCATATTGATGTCTAAAAATCTATACAATTTCAATGAAAAATATTTTACTATGAAATAATGAATATGAAAAAATTAAACATTTTCATATCTTAGATTTTTTGGTTTTTGAAGGAAATCATATCGATAGATAATTTTAGAAGCAGTGAAGAAAGTTCGAATTTCTTTGAAAGAATAATATTTATTATTATGCATAAAATGTTTCAAATAAATTAAAATTTATATAAAAATTCTTTCTTTTTGAAATTTTTAGACTAAAAAAGCATGATTTAAAAATTAATGTTGAAAAATTGGAAATATTGTTTAGTTTATTAATACAAATTTTGATGAAACTATTAATAAACAACTTTCAGATGTCATTCGCTTTATCCAAATTATTATTATTATTATTTTGCTAAATCTGTTCTAAGTTTAAAAACCATACTCTTGAAAGTGACAACAATTATACACAGGCTTTGCTATTAGTATTAAAGATACTAGCAATTTGAAATATTCAAATTAATGATCATGCTAAGCTTGCATAGTATGCTGTATTACGTATAAAATTTGTTTATAAATTCAACTACTTTTATGTGATTTAAAATATACTTGTACAAATTTATATGAGATTTTTATTTAAAGGTGCATTATAAATTTAAAGGTTATAGTGATTTTGGATACTATCTTTACTTATTATTTAGTTTTTTATTTGTTGCGTGTGGTAGAATTAAAATTTTATTTTAATTCTATGGAATCTAAAAACTGAATTTTTTGAATGTAATGGCTTAGAAATTTTATTATTCATATATGATATGTAATTAAATAGTTTTTTCATTTAGATATTTGTTCGGGCTCAGTTTGATTATGATCCAAAAGATGATGATCTTATACCATGCCCCCAAGCTGGTATAAAATTTAAAACAGGTGATATCTTGCAAGTTATAAGCAAAGATGATCATAACTGGTGGCAGGCAAGGAAAGAAGGATCAGATACTACTGCTGGACTCATTCCTTCTCCTGAACTCCAGGAATGGAGAGTTGCTAGTTTAGCTGTTGAACGTTCTCGTAATGATCAAGGTATATTTCTTTAATTTTTAATATATAAGGTTACTTATTCAAAGTTTTATCATGGTTATTTGCGATTATTGGTATTATCTTTATTTTTGATTTTATTTAGTCAGGATTTTATTGACATGCTTTTGATGTAATGTGTATTGAGACATAAAGAATATACTTGCCTCTAAATCAAACAAGCAAAAAGGGGGTTATATAAACTTTCAAATTGAAGTCGATGTGTTATTTTGAATAAAATAGTTTTATAACTTGTATCTGAATATATGTGCGGAAAGTAGTAGTTTCATTCTAGTGAAGTTACCGAGGATTCTACACTGTTTATGCATGATAACTATTGGAATTGCAATTTTTATGAGAACTGTAGGCAAAAAAAGTATTTAAATGGAAATACTTATTAAAAAATTAAGATAGACAATGAATTCTTGAAGCTATTTTCCAACATAGTCATAATCAGAATTAAAATAATAATCATGGAATGGCATGAAATAGGAATAAGTATATGTTGGTTGTTAACTGTTTATCACTGCATAAATGATTACATAACAGAAATGTCTTCTGGTATATGAAAATACAACTGTCATTAAAGCACGATTTGAGTTATAAGATGGATTGTAAAATACCTACCAATGGAATTCTTGCAAAATACTTTTTATGGCTTGAACTATTCTTAAACAGACAGGCGTTTTCATAGATAAAAATTGCTCTTATACTGAGCATACCCGCTTGTGTTATGTGTAATTTCTTATAACTTCAGTATTATTTGGAAGTTACATTTGCCATTAACTGCTTTTTCTCTGTCTGGGAAATCAATAAGCAGATTTCCATTTCTGTCCTTGAACACTATGCACAAAGTTTATTTATTTTTAGCATGGAGATGCAGGAAGCAACAATACCTGCATTTCTTATGATTTCTATGATTAAATGATCCATTCATATTTACTTGTTTGAAATGATTCTGCTGAGGAACTAAATACTGACATACCAATGCTTGGAAAGGTTATTGGTTATTTCATGTATTTGCTTTTGTATTTGGGCTTTATAATTTTTAGCTCCTATTGTCTATATCTGAATCTGCTAGCACTTTCCAACAATTTCATATTTTAAAAATCTACAAACTATGTGGTATATGGCTGCTTTCTAAAGTTATGATTGTTTATTCGGCATAATTCTTTAACAAATCAACTTTGCATAGGACTCAGTAGCTCAATGCTCTCAACCCTGTGGATAGTTTAACGACTTCTGTTTCTTTTCTTTTTTTCCTCTTTTTCTTTCTTTCTTTCTTTTTTTTTTCTTGATATTTCTCCCTTTCATTTGAAATGGCATTTAAAAATTTTGTTTAGATAAATTAAGATCTGTGCCCTCAAATTTTTATCAAGTCTCAAAATTGTTCAACATTTTAAACTGATTAACCAAGTGATCCATTGTGGCATACGTCGTCAATATCTTCGGTATATTCTTTTGTCTTTTACCATGTTGTCACTTCTGCTGATAGTGTGGAAAACTTCATTTGTCAATGAGCCTCATTTTATATTTAGAAGTTTATTTGGTAAAGATGGTTAATTTTGTGAAGACGAATTTCCTTCACCTTGTATGGAGCATTTGTATTTCATTGTGTGAAATTTTGTTTTGTTTTGCAGAAGAAGGAAAAATTAACATTGCACATCTAATGCTTATTGATTCAAATCTGTTTAAATTAATAAGTAAAGAAATATTCATATGTTGAATATATCTTTAAAATTGAAAGATGTATTTCAATTATCTGCAAATTTTGTAGTTCTTTGGTTTTATATTACATTGTAACAAACTTTTTATAATTGCAGTCAATTGCTCATTTTTTGGTCGCAAGAAGAAACATTATAGGGATAAATATTTGGCCAAACATAATGCTGTGTTTGATCAACTGGACCTTGTAACATATGAAGAAGTCGTTAGACTGCCTGGATACAAACGAAAAACTTTAGTTTTACTTGGTAATTTATTTTATATTTTAGTTTTCTTTTGCTAGACATATTTCATTGACTCATTACATTGAAAATTTTGCAAAGGATAAATAATCTGTGTCTCATTTTTTAAAAAAAATTCTAAAATATGTAAAATTTGGTTTATTTTGCAATATTTTGTAAATATTTTAAATTTCATTATTAATTTATTTTGTATTAATTTAAGTGCAGTTTAGCATTGTAATTCAAATGATTATCAAATTTAATTATATGAATATTTAAAAATAAGATTTTCATTATATTTTTATTGTTTTGTTGCATGTTTTTCTTTTTAAAATAATATATTATGTTTTATCAGATTAACTTGTCATTTTCAAACTTCCATTATTAGAGAATTTTATATTTTTTTGCAGACTATGATATTGTTCAGATTTTATTATCTTTGAAAAACCATATGATTTAATAGAAGAACTTGACAGTGTGTATAGTTATTCAATATGATTTATATGTTATAGAAATGTATAAACAAGCTGATTTTATTTATAAATGCTCATTATTATTAAAAATACATATAATTGAAACTACAAATATATTTTATTACATAATTTTAAGTGTTGTGTAGTATTTCATCAAGAATACACAGAAATGTTAAATATTATTCGAAAATAATCTCTTATAATGCATATGATTTAAACATTATACATTAATCATAATTTTTTCTGAAATTAATATACTATAATTTTTTGCATTTAAAAGGTGCTCATGGAGTTGGACGACGCCATATAAAAAACACTCTGATTAGTAATCACCCTGAAAAATATGCTTACCCTATTCCCCGTAAGTAATCTCAAGATCTAGATATGTTAATTAAGCATTTCATTGATTAATTTTAAAAATTGCAACATTTCATGTTAAGCATATTAGAAAATTAATTACTTGTTTTTGAGATATTTCAAATTATTGTACTTAAATTTCAAACTTGAACTATTATTATAGCACTTTAGTAGTTTTCAAAATGTAGATACTGTCTTGTGCTGTCAAACTTTCTGTATCAAAGTATTTTGAATAATGCTTAATCACGTTTCTATATTTCCTAATTACATTATGCTGTATTATTTTTTTTTTACATTTGAAATAACAGCAAATTATGAATTCAAAGTCTAAGTAAGTAATAATAATAAATGCTGTATTTTAATTTCCTTTAGAGCAGTAATCAAAAATACCCATTTTGTGCATTTATACCATTCATATTATTGAAGTGTTTTTTTTTATTATAATCATACTTGTTTTACATAGAAGTATGTCAACAAAACTATGAAATTATTTTTTTCTTCAGGAAAAATACCTGACTTAGTAGTACGTGATGCACAGGAGTTCATTACATATAAGCTTTGTATGCATTCTTTGATATTTAATTGTTATATAATCACATATTAATTTGGAATTTCTTCATGAAGAAAGTGCAGTTGTATTTCGAATCTATAAAATTAACTAAAAATGCATTTGTTGTTCCTATATAATAAAGGTTTCAAATACACTTCTAGAATTTTATGCTTGTTTATTTAATCTGAAATATTACGATCCCTTTGTATTTTAAAGATAATTTGTTTACATTTTACCTACATTCCTTTCTTTTTTTAATATTCTTTATTTGAATTTTTTGTTATAGATACTACCCGCCTTCCAAGGCCGACAGAAGAAAACGGGCGTAATTATTATTTTGTAAGTCAAGAGGAAATGATGGCTGATATCACTGCTAATGAATATTTAGAATATGGTACTCATGAAGATGCCATGTATGGCACAAAGTTAGAGACAATAAGAAAAATACATAAAGAAGGAAAGATAGCTATACTGGATGTTGAACCTCAGGTCGGTGAAAGAATTGCACTTGCAAGTATAATATTGTTTGTTTTCTAGAGAGCAAATTTGTTATCAGTTGAGCATCATGATAAAAAAAAAGAAGTAAAATAAGTGCAGAATGGTATAATTTGAAATAAGAGATACTGATCATATGGCTTGAAAATAAAATCTCGAGCATTTTTATTAATAAATTCAAACTATGTTTGATTTAATTTGTGTTTGCTCCTAAATTAGTAGAAATTAGAGTATCATATGTTTCAATAATGCTGTTGATAGTTATTACTTTAAGCATGTTTAAAGAATTTTTTAAGAGATTAATATTACTGGTCTTGGTTCTCTTAACTTTTTTGTAAATTTCAGTTTCTTTAAAAAAAAAACATTTTTATGATCTGTTTAATTTTTCTCAATTTGAAATCAATATTAAGTGTGATGAAACATTACATGAGTGAAGATGAGTTTGGCACGAAAAATACGCCATCCATCACATGTATTAAAGCGAATAATGAAAATGTTTTTTATAAATTTAGGGTAATTTTTTTATTCACTTTCCGCTCCATTCTTTCCGAGATACAATAATCGATAAATATTGCTTTTTCTACAGTATTAATTTAGTTGTACTGGAATTAAGTGTTGCTGATACTTGCATACCAATTTTGTGTCCAAGACATGTATCATTATCATTTTGCTGCTTACAAAATTCTAGTGGTTTTTCAATGCCTAAAGTTAGAAGCCCTTCAAATTTCATCTATTAAGTTTTCAAATTTGGATGATGCCTGTTTGTAATAGCAGCCTGCATTTTCTTTTTCCAAAACAGTGCTTGCCTCCGAGATGTGTAATTAGATCATTAAAGGCAGTGTGAGTTCGGAATTGCAAAAGTGGGCAGTTAAAATATTTCAATAAAGATTGAATGAAAATTTAAAGAGTTTTCTTTCTTTTTTTTTTTTAATGACAGATTGTGATAGGAAATATTTGATTACAAGAAACAAAATGGCAAAGGGAAAAAGAAAAGTGTCTTGAAAGTTTGCATAAAGCTCATTATTCTGTAATCTTTAAAATAAAGGTCAGATTTTGAAGAATGGATAACTTAAGGCTTGTAAAGCTTTTGTTAAACAAGATTTTATGAAATGTATATTATCAGAATCATCCTTTATACTATTTTCCTTCTGAAACATACTAATAAATTGTTAAAAACATATAAAAATAATCTGATCCAAGTATTATAATTTTTATTTGGATTTATTCATATTGAACTAATTAAAAAGTTTCTGTTAGATTCATAAAAAAAAGAAATCTTTTCATAGGAAAAACTCTCATGGTTCAAATGTATCTTTTTTCAAAAATCATAATTATTATACTTATATTCCGTTACTGCCCTTAAAAATATTGAAATATATGGTGCACAAAACAAAATATTTCAAAAAGTAAACTAAATTTTTTAAAATGTATTAATTCAAGGCTTTATAAGAGGGAAACGTATTGGTAGCCACTTAAATTTCGGTATTGAAATAGCTTTGAAATGTTTTAAATCAATATAATTATGCATATATAAATTTACCAAATAGTTTAAAAGGAAAGAAAATTTGTAATTACTTGACTAATAAAGAGCTTGTGACATTGATAAGAAATAAAAATTAAATTTCTTGTATCTTCTGTCTTAAGCACTACTTCATAAAAAATATTCTTCAAGCCTACAAAAACATATAGTATTCCTATGGTCAGAAAGAATGAGAGGGTGAACTCATACCTCATCATGGACTGCGATTACCGGATGAAGGAAGGAATTGAATTTATTATGTACAATAAAAGAAATAACTTATACTAATGGACATGGTAGTTGTGGAGAAATGTGTACCACTAAATTCTTTGATCTTTACCGACCCTTTAAGGAAAACGAAATCTATGTTGCATATATGCTGGATTTGTTGATACAAAATGCTAATGCCAGTATTAATGCCTGTTTTCGAAATGCCGTAAACGCCTGTCTGCAAATCTGGTCATTTCTACAGCTTTATAATTGTTATTCAATCAGTCTGTCCTTTTAAAATGGAAAAAAAGGTGCATAATTTTTCATCTGTTGTAGTTAATGCAGAATTTTTTACAACTTCACTCTCTAAGCCTACTATATACTTGGTACTGAGTGCTAATGAATGAAGATATGTCTGCTCAAACTTTTTTGTATTGTTTCTATTAAATTAGAAGGCCGCATTGGACTGGTGGAATGGTTTCGTCTTTAGAACCGAAGAACTCCAGGTTCGAGAACCGATTCCACCGAAGCACCGTTGTGTAACTGGGTCTGGTGCACTTTAAAGTCGCTGTGGCTAAATGCTTTCCCCTGGGTGTGGTGCAGAAGCTTAAAAAGGGGAGCACGGACTCATGTGTCGTCCTCGTCATCTCACTGTAATTCAGAATTACGTTGTCCATTCCAAAATAACCTAGTCCCTAGTTTTGGTTTAAACGGTTTATTAATATAACTAAACTAGAATTAATTTAACCTTGTTAGATTAAGATCCTCTTTGGCTGCATTGAAAAACTATTTTGGGGTGGAACTTAGAAGTTCTGAATTTTAGTGAGTTGGTGAAGCTGTCTTTGAAATTTCAAACAATATTTTCTTTTAATTTTGGCTCCCTTCTTATTAATTCATTGTTTTATTAATATTTTTTTTTTTTTTGATATTTTATATCAATATGTAAAATCTTGACCTTTATCCACTTCACAATCAGATTTTTTTTGCATTACTCATTTTGTAAATAAATATTTAAATCCCATTTCAATGAGATGCATAAGCTTATAGAATTACTTTCACCTTAATTTTGAAATTTCAGTTTCTTACAATACACTTAATTTTTTTTTCAGATCAAATTTATTAACCGATTAATTTTTAGCATTTAATGGACAAAATTAATTTAAAGTAATAGTGTTAAAATTAATGCATTGAAAATATTTTTATTATTAGGATGCAACCTAATGACAATATTTTCTGTATTATTTTTTAGGCCCTCAAAATTCTTAGAACTGCTGAATATGCTCCATTTGTTGTGTTCATTGCTGCTCCAACTTTAACTAATATTAGAGATGTAAGTAATATATGTGGCAATTAAATAAAAAATTAAAGAATTTTCAAACATTTAATTTTTTCATGGGTAATTTTTCTAGATTTTAATATTTATTTTTAAACATACTTTATTTAATGCTTTTATTTTTTTCTAACTAAATTTTTCAAACTGTGCACTCTTTAAAAAATTTGTTATAAATTTTTTGTTATGAAACAGGTTTTTGTTTTATGTTGTAGGAATTATAAGATATATATAATATAGTGATGATTCTGATTTCGAATTTTAGTAACATTTGAAATTATGTATTTATATATTTTATAAACTTAGCATTTAGTAAAATCAGATTCTTTTAATATTTTCTATTGAAATATAAATTGGAAATATCCTAAGTAAGACATATTGCATAGTTTTCCTTCAGAATTTTTAATCGACAATAACTTATTATTTAGATTAAGAAAGCAGTATACAGAAAATTTTCTGTGCATTGAAGTGGATGTTTCCAAGTTTAGTACTTTTCAAAGAAGCTATACTTTTATAATGTAACTGGATTGTCTGTAGTATTGCATTGCATTTACAAAGTGGTTTTAAAGTAATTTTCCATAAAGTTTCATCTGAAATTAAAAAGTGAATATCCCTAAGAATTTTTTATTCAGTCCTCATGTTACATAATTATATTTTTCTTAATAATCTTCTCTCTTAATAATATATCCACAAAATATTTAATACTTGTAGTTATAATATTATTTAATTATAATATGAAACCATATAAAGTTATATTTAATCCATGTATTGTTAATTAAAAATGCATTTCGAAATAATGACTGATAAAATACTTATTAGTTTCTTTAAGCCATTATTCTTTCATATTTCATGATTGGTAGCATAAAAATCAAGCTTGCATTTATATGCTGTTTCGGCTTGTTAAAGGTTTACTAGTTTAGACTGTAATTATAGTTTGGTTTAGCTAAATGAAATTCACACCTATTGTGTATTTAATTTGGACATTTTAATTAGAATTGAAATTTATAAGTATGGTCTCTTATTTTAGGCTGATGGCAGTTTAGAGCGTTTGGCAAAGGAAAGTGACCTTCTTCAGCAAGCCTATGGACATTACTTTGATCTGACTATAATAAATAATGACATTGAAGAAACAATTCATACTTTAGAAAAAGCAATAGAAAATATTAGTACAGTTTTACAATGGGTACCTGTCAGCTGGGTGTATTAATGTAAATTTTATCTATGCAATTTTGTTGTGATCTGACAGGATTCAATTTGATCTCTGTATTGACATTCACAATGTGCTAATGAGGCTCATGGAGGGAGATGTGAATATTGAATTTGAAGACTGTTGTGCTTTGAAGTGTAAAAGGTTCTTTTTGTTGCATCTTTGTTAAACATATGTTATTTTAAATTGTGATATCTGCTTTATACTGCCTAAATAAATGCCACAAATTTTACAAACGCTGTTGCTGCTCTAGGCTGATGCTTGAAATAGCTTTGGTGTTTTAGAGCTTAGTATCATTTTTTTATTAATTGGTCTAGTTACTAGAAATATTACAGTTCGATTATATTAAAATTCGAATTGCCACTTTTAATACAAATTTCTATTGCTGTTACGGATTTTTCATTTGTTTTTTCTCAGTAGCTGTGAATGCAAACTGTTTCATAGCATGAAAAATAATACTGTATGATGACGTATGTAGAAACTAGTAAAGATTGTTATAAAAAGAAGCCTTTTACATTTCTAAATGATACCACCAATCAATGGGGAGCTGCAGAGAAATGTTCCCTTGCCTTTTCATTCCTTGTGACATCTGGATAGAATAGGTATGTTACCTATTCAAAAGCCTGATGAACATGGTCTATGCTAAAGCAAATATATGGTGCTCAAATCAAATGTCAAATCTTATAAATTGCATTTACCGTAGTTGAGATATATTTTAAGTTAAATAAGGCTGTTTAAAGTGGTGAGAACAAGTTGTTATTTGTGTGCTTGTGATTCAGCCGAGTTCTTTGCCTTCAAAAAGAATACAGAAAACAGAGTTTTATGTTTATTCTTTATTTTATTTAAGGTATTGAGATAAAAGTTGTGTCAGTTTAAAATATGTTCTTATGTGCACCATGATCTGATTATGCAACTTACCTATGTTTATATTTGTATAGGAATATATTCTTTTATTTGGAAAAAGGAATTGCATATTTATTGTATGCCATATTAAATACTATTGAAATTATGAAATGATCATGCAATTACTTTTTATACTTTTATTTTATTAAATAATTTTTAAGCTTATTTATTTTCAAGTCTGTTAATATTGTTATGTGTTATAAAATTTTATCGAATTGCAAATATTGGTATTTGCACTACCGTAATTGTTCCTTATTTTTTGTTTATTATCTGTGATTTACTGACAACTATGAACCATGCATTTTTTCCAGTGTTAGATATGAGGTTTAAATTATAGGTGCCTCCAACTTTTTCTTTTGATCGAATTGTTTGCAATTTTTTAAAGCTAGTGCTAATTGTCGAAAGACTTGAATAAAATTCCTTTTTATATAGCATGCTTATTGTCTTTATATATGACGATGAAATTTATATCCTAGTAGTTCATACTTTACTTTTTTTCATTTAGTATTTGTGGGATCGGTTTTTTCTTAGCCTAATTTCAGCTAATTTGAAAAAGGTCTGACCTTGTAACATATTTAATTATGTCGGTAACAGATGTCTTAATAAGAACTCAGCAACACTTCATGCAGATTTAACCTTAATATGGTAATTATAAATTCTTTCTTGAGTTGCATTTTAGGATAGATTTGGATTTTCTTTTCATGTCTTAATATTGGAAACTATATATATACATATATAATATGGAGCCTTTGCTCCAACAGTTGCCAGTTTCTGTTAGAATATTGCTAACAGAAATTTCAATATTCAGCAGTATTTAGAATGGCTCTTTGATTGATTTGGAACCGAATTCTCACGATTGATTTATTGTTTTAAAGCATATAACTATTATTTATGATTAACTCGCCTAAGATTTAATTAAATATTTAATGTATGTATACATCTGGAGCAAAATATTTATTCAGATGAAGCTGATCATACAAGAGTGACTTAAGACTTGTGTGGTTAAAACTTCAAAATATAACACCACTAAATATAGCAAAACATTTCTTTCTTTTGATCAGTTACACTTGAAATTACATGTAAAGAAGATGTTTTATGCTTAAAAAATAATCCAAAAATATTTCTTCAGTGATTTTGGCTTATATATTTTTATAATATTTATCTAGATAACTCTTTTTTCATAAAAACTATATTTTTGCATAATGCCACTAGCTATATGCATTTTACTCAATGCTCACGAAACCGGAATAAGATTTATGAGTTACATTAAAATTTATTCGAGCTAAGTGTGGAGATTGTTAATAGCTTCGCATTTTACTGAATATTTAATTGATGTGAAACTACATGAGTTATTGTCAGCAATCTATTATGCATATGCGAGTAAAACAACACATTTGTGTTGGTATCGCAGCACATTCGTGTCTTGTTATAACAATGTTAGCAATTTTTTAGCCAACCTATAAGCTCGTAAATGATGCATCATCACAATTTCTGTTAAAGTATATTTTTGGTAAATAGCTCAATTTTTTTATTTATGCTATATCTTTTGGAGTTTTCCATTTATTATTTTTTGTTTTATTTTCTAAGTAGTAGATTCAGGTCTTTTTTTCTTCTCAACTTTAATTGGGTTCTTTTGCAGACTTTCCTTTAGAAGCGCACGATTTATTTTTCAATTCAGTAGTTAGATATTTAATGAATAGTCTTCTGTCTGTAGAAAGCACTTTTTCTTGCATTGTGTCTGTTGTTTCATTTATAGTAATTGGAAAATAAAACAACGAAAATAAAAACGGACTTCATTTCTATGCAATATCTTCATACTTTGCAAGCTCTTCATACTATGCAATCTCTTACTACAACAATCACTTCATATTATGCATATATGTTTTTTCATACAGTGCAGTTTCTTCATTTTCTATGCAGTTGTCTGAATATGCATATCTTGAAAACATATCTTTTAATGTTTAATAGTCATGAAATGTTTGAATCATCCAAATATCTCGTGTTTTATATTGTGTTACTACTTTGTTAAACCTTGTTGAAGCACCTGCTTTAATAATGTCGTATATAAAACTTTTAAATACAAGCATTGTATTAAATAGGATTTGAATTATATTTATTCATTGATTAGTGCTCTTCTAAACTTTATATTTTATAAATTAATTTTTTTAATTCCTTAATTGTTATCAAATTATATAATTTATTTGTATGAAATTTGAATTAGTATTGAGTATTTGCATGAAAGTTGAAGTATTGTTTTTGAAAATATTAAATTAAATTTCGATCAAAATTGAAGAAGTATGTTTTGCTTCATTTAATTGAATAATTGCTGTGGTCTGAATATTATAGAATAATTTGAAAATTATGTAAGAACATTTTATTCTATGCTTATTTTCCAAAAATCAGCGATTTTTTTTTGTTCTAAACATGAGTGTTTCCAGATTCAACTGTTATAAAAGAACATAAGTAATTCTTTTGGTCATTTTTTTATTGCTTATTAGCAAATAAATTTGATGTTCATATTGATAAAAGTGACCGAACACATTTTTTTCACAATTTAGAAAATACCATTTCATAAACCATGAAATTGTACCATTTCATTTCATTAGTGATGTCTAATGCAATTTCTATGCTGATATGATAGAGGACATTTTTTATGATAGTAATAAGAATTGCTTCATTCTTACTGTTTATCATCTGTGAAGTTAATGTTTAATTGTGAGACATGGGTTATTAATACCCAGATCCTATTTGTTAGTTTTTCATCAATCTGCATTTTTTTAAAATCTGTGTATTTACTTCAAACAAAGCTTTGTAGCAGCTGTTTACTTTTTATAAAAACTTTTTAGAGAATTGAACCAAATGTTGCACTCCAGGAACTGTTGAAAGAGTTGTTTAAATTTCTAAAAATTGATGACATGATTTTTTATGTAATTTTTAAAAGTTTTTTATTTTATAGAATTTTTTTATAATAATCATTGCACTTTTATTTTCATCACTTATTTTTATATTAGAAATTTTATGTTTCAACTGTTAATATCTTTCAGTGTTTTTGTGAAATTCTTGCAATATTCATATTTAAATTGGAATCCTAGTCAATATTTTTATCTATATATTTACTAAGCGTTTTTGTTTAAAGTAAAAGAAATAAAGAATTATCTCTAAAATGTTCCCAAAACATAATGTGTGATTATGATAAAATGGTGTTATGGTGGATGTTAATGATAATCGCGATGGCTCATAATTTATTTATATATTACTAATACAAAATGTTGTGGATATGGACTTTCTTCTTTTGCCATTGTAATTTTTATGCTTATTGTTTGCTAAATATTCTTAACAATGAATGTATTAGTTAACTCAAAATGTAATTTTATGTCACAGTTTAAAGTTTCCGATGTTAATTTATGACATTTTTTTCAATTAGAACTTGTGGATATTATCAGGTCTTGTGTAATTTATTATTTAAAATTTTGTTTATTTTATGATGTGTATTTAAAATATGACTTGAAAAATACGATGCTGACATATTTATGGTTCAAATGAAATAAATGTAAGTGTGGAAATACAGTTATAATTTTGATTTTTGGTTATTTTTCAGAAATTTTATCTGTCTTATTTTTCAAAAATTTTATCTGTCTTGGATATCATTTTTCGCTTGGATTTTATTTTTATTTTTATTGGTAGTCTGAAAGATTTCCCCCCCTTTTTATTGATATCTTGGACTGTGTTAGTATTTTATGTATGATAAAAAAGTGGAAATATTTGAAATTGTAAGAAAATAAATGATTAATTCTAGTATGTTTTGTGCAGTAAATTGGTAAATTCAGATTTGTTTGTTTTAAAATATGCATTTTGTATTCTCTTTTTTCATAGCTTGATGTAAAATTTCCATACATTTTATTTAAGACAGGTGCGTTGTGAAAAATACCAACGTGTAAGAGTGCACATTAATGAAGCTATCACAGTTTTGTGATTATGGGTTCAGTAATCAAAATTTGAAAAGAAGAAAAATGAAAATAAAATCATTCTTTGGTAGTATGCATTTTATTGTTGTCTTTTAATTAAAATAAAATCCATGAGTTGTTTATTGAGGCATAATTGGCACATTCCAGGGGGCTGAAATCGTCTAAATAAAGTACACCGTGTTTTACTTCATATATGTTTTATCTTGGGCTATATTTTTATTTTTTCCATCAAAATCTTGTGACAAATTTTAAAATAAATTTATATTAGTCAGGTAATTTTATTTAAAAGCGGTATTGTAGTGTATTAAATGAGCATGGAAAATCCATCCCATTCTGCTTGTGTATGTTTTTTCTCCTAGTTTTCGCGTTAAGTTTTGAATTATGTAATAGATTTTGAATTTGTCTATTTAGACTTTAACAACATCTTGATATCATATAACACGTGCTAAGAGTTTCGTCCCCAAAACTCTTTTTGGGAGTTTTTTTTTTAATGTTTGAAATATGCATGCATGCATACATAACTGGGAGTTCAGCATGTCTTTAGATATTAATGCTAAAGATTTATCTTCAGATATTATGCTAAAGATTCAGCATGCTGTAAATATTACAAATATTGATAAAATATCTAGGTGGCTATATTTTATAAAAATACATTCCTTTATGTTAAATATTTTATGATGTTCTTATTAATGTATCATTTTATGTTTTATCATAAAGTGTCAAGAGTTTCTAAACCAAATATCTGTTAAGATAGTTTTCACAAGTATTTAGTTAAAACTATAAAATATTTTATAATATCAAGGTTTCTGGAAGGTGTCCGTCTTAGTTAAATTATTATTTATTGTTTTCATTTCGTGACGTCCTTATTAGCATTATATTAAGACAATGCAAATATTTGTATGTTGATGTTCTTTTTAAATATTTGTCCTTATATCTAACTGTTTAAACTATTTAAATTTCTTTTCATATCAAGTTTCCAGTTGCAGATTAGTTGTTGCATATCTACATACTGCCTATGACTATTTTGTTAAAGCTCACTGCTTTAGAGCAAGCAGACAAGTGTATATCTTTATTGCAATTTGCTTGATTGTTGTATATAAGAAGTTATTAAATTAATTTAAATTATTATTAGGACAGTTTGAGCATCATGTAAATTATTTTCCTAAATTACTTAGCATATTTATTTTTAAATGTCATCTTGTTGAAAGCATAGACATTAAGACAGATTTTTATATTAAAGTGCCAGAAGTTTCACTAAAAATACTGTGAAATTAGCTTTGTTGTAAATATTTTATGCATCATTTTTTCATCTTGTGATTCTAATGTTACAAGTATTATTGTAACTAGCTGCAAATATTTGATTTTGTGATATGAAAGAATTGTAAATTTTCTGAATGGGATTCCCATTTCTGAAATAACAGCTTGTTCTACCAGTTTTTTTAAAGGAGTAGCTACGTTGTTACATTTGAGAAGCTGCTTAAATAATCCCACTTTTTAGAAAAGAAGTTTGTGAACTGGACTTTTTATGGAAGGTAGATGTGTAGTTCTAAAGCCATTTTATGTAAAATGCTCAATTTTGTGTTGTTGATACTCACAAAAAGTGTTTGTTTACCATAACATATCTCAGGTTTACAATTTCAAATTGGAAGTGAAAAACTGCATGTCGAATTTTAGATATTCTTTGAATATCTATTTGTTGAAACCTAATAAAAGAACGGTAAATTATTTGTGTTCTGAAATGGTTCTATAAATCTGCATGTGTTATTTTCAGAATTATACTGTATATCAAAGCTAAAAAGCATGGAGTACATTATTTTGCAGTGATGTGCTGTCTCTTTTAAGTGATGCTTGTGTTGATGGAAATGTATACAAATAAAATTTTAATACTGAAATGATGCTTCCTTTTAAATATTTTGCTTTTTATTTTGAATGAGGCAACTGTCATATATTCAGAAACATTTTATGTTATTTACTGAAATGTAAGCATTGTTGTATACGATTTTTACAAACACTGGTATGCAGAAAGACATTAAATTTGATTCATAAAACAAAGAAAAGTTTTTTCTTTTACTTAACTTGATTTTAAAATTTTGTGACATGAATTTTGATATATTTCATATACCCCTTATAAGATGAAATCATTTCTATTTGTGAATAATATTTTGGAATACAATGAAACGCGTTATTATCTTAAATCATTTCTAATATTAGAAGTCATTTTACTCACCTTACTCAAGCAGAGTATAAAAATTTGTAACTAGTGGAAGATAATTTTGTGTGTCAAGATAGTCTTGCAACAACTTATTGTAATTCATCACCTGTTGACTTCTTTCATTCATATCCTATTACTTATACATTCTATAGTACAGTTACATTGGCAAATTTTGATTTTTCAGAACTTTATAATTATAATTCAAAAATCAGGATTTTTACTTCAGATTACATTTTTTTTTTCTACTAAAAACATGTTATATGTTCAGTAAACATAGGGAATTCTTGATTTTTGTTTTCTACAAAAAATAATAATAATAAAATAATAGTCTCTTCTAATAGAAAGTTCTCAGTTGCAGAAATAAAATAAATCATCTTATCAAAAGAAGGAAAAAAAAAAGACTGAAATTAATCTTTATGTTTTGTCGCGTTACAATATATATATAATATCCCTCTTTACTACGTAGGACTTTCTTTTCAATGAGTAAATAGAAATATTTAGAAAATATTAATTATTTTGATGCCCCCGCACAAATCCGTGTATAGGGAGGATCAGAATATGCTGGTTGGTGACGTGAGCAGCGTAACCGAGTCATCATACGATTAATGTTCTCAAAGAATGTATGAAATTAAAAAGCACAAAAACTCGAAAATAAGATTTCGAATTCTTGAATTAGATATGAAACTATTCTTTGGTTGCGAAACCATTCCTAATCAATTTAGACTTTGTTTTTATTAGAATATTTTATTATTTTTACCCTTCTGATTGCATCAGATGTTTTTGAATGCGTTTTGATTGTGTGTGTTTTGCGTCACTTGTGATATTTATAATGGCTAATATATAAGTTAAAAAATAATATAAACTTATTTATTAGTATAAACACAATGTTATTTATTAATTTAAACTACTAAGTTCCTTGCATACATACAATACATATGAAATTAATGGTGGCATAACATTAATTAAACCGTTGAGATCATAAACATTAGAGGATATGTCTATTAGATTTTATTAAAGCGTGTGGCTATTGATGATTTCTAAGTTTTTCTCTCCACGCCTCTTGAGTATACTAGAGAAAGAATTATAATGGCCGAAATATTCCATCATGAGATTTTGCTAAATTTTTACCTTCAAATTTGCAATCTGAAAAACACATTTTTAGAATCATGCCATCCCTCTGTCGGTTAACACGATAATTCATAATTTTGAGCTAGTGAAGAAAATTTGCTATATTTACATTATGTTTGTAGATTTTCGTCTAATTTTGAACAAAATCCATTGGTCTGGCTGTAGAAATGAACAAAGAAGTAATAAGGTAGAGGGATGAAATTCGGTACATTATCTGTATCAAATTTGAAAACAAATTCTTTCATGAGTTCTGTCTGTTGGTCTGCGCTTTCGTATGATATAAACGCAATAACACAAAAATACAACGACTCAGATAAATGAAATTACATACAGTTTCAGCATCTTAAGTGTAGATATTTATCTACTTTTGAATTTAAATCGTCAAAAATTGACTTATGTTGCTCTATACCTTCTGTTGCATGTAAATGCAACAGTTAAAAAAAATGACAATGACAAATAAATGGAATTTAGTATGGGATTTTCTCACTAAAGTTGTAGTTCAAACATCAACTTTTGGTTTCAATTTTTCGAAAAAAATGTGTCAATAATTCCCACTTGAATTTCTCCGTTCTCAAAGTTTTCATTGCCGGACAATGATACAAATCTAGGCTGTCATAGTTTTCCCCAAAGACCACAATTTTACACTGGGAGATAGGGATAACATCTTTACTAGAAAGTATACGTGGAATTTTCGAGGAGACAATTTCTGCTAGTTATATACTTACATGATTATAACTTTAAACATGAAACAAAAATTTCCAAAATTTTCCTATTTTACTGGAGATCCCAATGAGTCTAGTCATATTTGCAGTCAAGCTATTTGGATCCAATTTTCCGTATATGGGAATATATCAATTGTTAGCATAGAAATTATAACATGAGGAGTAAAGAAAGAGAGGTTGTAATGCTAAGAATTGAAGAATTGTCATCAAAAATATCATTGACTGCAATTACATCAAAATGCTTACGATGATTTATATAACTTTTAAATGGCAACATTTATCTTATGAAATCATAAATCAAAATTAATAATATAAATTAATATGCTGATTATACTGTACCGAATTTTTTTACCTTTAAATTTAATATTTAAGCGTTCTGTTTCAGATAAATTTAATTGATACAAACAAAATTGTAAATGCTTGGTAAATAACATTTGCAAAACTAAGTTAAATTTCATTAAAAATATATTACATTTTAAAATATAATCTTTATTATATGAAATTTTATACCGACTCTACATTTGTTTCTTAAATATAAGGGAAAAAATAACGGTACATATTATAATTTATTATAACACATTTTACAATAAAATGTTACCTTTGGTATTTTAAATCCTCCTCTGAGATAAAGAAAGGTGAAAAATATAAAACTTTTCCATTTGAATGAATTTTTAATTAAATATCAGGATTTCTTTCAATTTTACTCCAGTTCCTTGTTTTATCATTAAAGATATTTTTTTACATTCATAGAATTCAGAACGCATTATTCCGACTTCCATTTTAATTTAAAGGAATTTAATTGTAATGCTTTTTTCCCTAACCTCACTTTTTAATTTCTCTCTTTATATATAAATTTAAAGTCTTCTTTGCATCTAAAAAATTTCGAGAGTTTTTAATTAATTTACTTAGGTTTACCCTAAGCCGTAAGAAATTAGGGATTTATTTTAATTAATATGCTAATCAGGTTACGAAAGAAATGGAGAGCAAAATGTTCAAACCTGAATTCTGGAAAATTCAAATTCTGTTACTAAATAAAATAGTTTTTTCTTTTTATACTGAGACTTTTATTCATTATGAATAGTTTTAGTATTCATGAAGCATTCACTCATCTTGACTACATTTTTAGATTTCTAACATTTGTTTTTTTAATTGACTTAACTTTCTCATTAAACTAATTAAATTTGATCTAATGGATTTAAATAATGATGTATAAATTGATTAAGTACGGCTTAAGAAAATAAGAGCTGATAATAAAGAAGACTTCGAATTTTTTTAAAAAAATGCCTGAGAATTCCAGTGTCGTTTCTAAAAATTAAGTCGCTTTAAAAACGTGTTATAAGTTTAAAAGATATATATATATAAACATGTTATAAGTTTAAAAACCAACTTTTCAATAAAAATGCATTATTCAATGGAAGATTTTGTATTTTTCGAAATTTGAGTAAATCTGTATAAACAAGTGTTAGAACGCTTCTGTGCAAACATTTTCTAATTGTGATACAGAATCTCTGATATTTCCCATCAAGTTTGGAACTGTAATGTTTAATTTGGTTGGTGTTTCCTGTCACTTATACACTGCTTTGTTCAAAATATATGGTATGTTTGATTCAAAATCTGTTAAGATAAGAAAAGCATTTATTAAGAAGAACATGCTAGCAGACTATAAAAAATATGACATCCTGGCAGTAATATGATTCTATTGGTTTTTAACTACATCAAACCAATCCTGTTAATTAATTATTTGAAAATTCCTTTCGGGTTTAGATAGTACCTACTAAATTGAAAACTATTTAAATAAAATTTCTTTGAAAAATTGAATTTTTGTATTGGGTAAAGCTCATTTCAAACTTATTTCATTGACTTTTCTAATTGAAAGTTAACATACCAACAAACTGAAATTACTGTATTCAGAAACAGAGTTTTCAATACAGTGGCACATAAAGGGTAATAGTGCCAGAGAATAAATAGTATGATATTTTCAATCATCAAATGCCTTTGAGCTAAGCCCCTTATTATTCCTTCCAGTCATCATGTCACTGTCTTGATGGAGGAATTATCGTTGATGAATGTGAAGTCGCAAGTATTTTTGTAATAGAACATGGGATTAGAAGCCGAATTTATCAGTATGTAAAGGAGAAGAATGCACTAAACAAAATAAATAACAGAAATTTAATAGAATATAAATTCACAATAACACTGTAATATGGTATCATGACTAACAAAATGTGATGTGTGTTACAATTAGCAGATTAGATCTTTGAATTCTTACACTGCTCCCTGCGCTTAAAATCTAGATTTTATGACTTTTCTAGATCATGTTCATCTAGATTTCCCTCAAAAACTGGTTACAGACATTTCTCTCTTTTTTTATATGAAGTAAATTATATACAACTATAAAGGCAAAAACAATGCAAAATTTGAACTATAAAAGCTACTTTTATCTATATGTTATTAGTAAACCAGAGGGAGTGGATTTCGGAAACTTTTCCGCGTATTCTCCATTATATGTTTTATTTCCCACATCTCCACTTCCCCCGCCTAAAATTGTTGATCTTAGGTAAGGCCACGAATTCCTTGTATGGCATTGGCTAATATTAGATACGAAATGTAGACTTTTGTGAATCTGACATTTGTACAGAGTCTATAGAGCGAATGCGCATTTTATATACCCTTTTGCTGACTTATGGAAAACAAAATTTTGCATGAAATAATAGTTGTAGTTACGAAATAACATGTTGAATTTCATTAAATCATTCAATCAAGAGTTGTTGCTTTTACATGCTTGTGGAAGTACATATGAACAGTTGGTCAATTGTCGTTTGACGAATTTGGCTGAAAATTTGATAAGTATCTGAATTTTAGATACAAAACCTGATACCAAATAGAATTTACTTAACTCTTTGCGTTTGAGAGATATCGAGTACACTTTTTAGCGAATAGGCAGCTAGATAGACTTTCTATGGCTGAATTTGGATCAAGATTTGATTGAATTTTATAAATGGGGTCAAGTTAATATATCAAATTCCATCTGTCTAGCTAAAGTAATTGTGAGCTATTCTGTTTACAGATAGACGAATGTAATGTAAAAATCGTGTTTTTCGAATTCAGGGAAGATTTGGTAAATGAAGATCTTGTAACAGTTTCGAGTTGGAAATTTTTTTAATGATTTCAATACTGTTTCTGAATTTCGTATGTGAAAAGATAAAAAACGAAATTAAAATACAGAGTGAATCAGAACTCAAAAGTAAGACTTTGAAAGAGGTATGGAGCGCACTATAACAAACATTTTTTATCTGGGAATATATAAGCTCCAGTGCCCCATTGACATACAAGACACGAAAAGAAACTTTGAGCTATTTCCTTACAGAATTACTGGCAAGCGTTTCCATACGGAATTTTTTTACAGTAATTTCTCGAAATTGTTTTAAATGCAAGCTTGGAAGCTATGACTGGATACATGCTGCACTCTTTTTGACAGATTCCGTTTAGGATTTCATCATTCGATTATTTATAGAGGCTGCACACATGCGAGAAATACCTATTGTCTTTCGAATTGTGAGAGAATTATTCCACTGATACTGTTGAACACGTGTTACTGTTGTGATCAAAGTTTTGATTCGTTAATATGAAAATTGCTGTCAAGGATGCCATTAATAAGTATTTTATTTTTATTTCCATACATTCTTTCATGTCTACATACCTTGTGTTTTCTATTCACTCGTGTGCATATATTTCTGAGAAAAAAAATAATATTCTACAACCCAATAATATTTTGAACCTGAGTTTTTAAACACCCTATATTTATAAGGTGATATTGTATGTTATTCTATATTAAAGAAAAAAATGGAAACTAATCCACGTTTCATTTATCTATACTTATAATAAAGCTCAATGTGTGTGTGTTGGCGCTCTACAGGCCAGACCGTTGGACCTACAGCTACCAAATTTGGCACATGGTCCTTGGAGGTCAGGAATGTGCACCTCGGAGCCCTTTTTTCGAATTTTTAATTAGAATTTGAATTAATTAAAATGTAAGCGAAATTTCGACGTTTTTCCGCTATAACTTCCGAAAATATTATTGCACAAACATGATTTTTATATCAATTTAAAGATAAAAATATTAGCTTTCTAATGGTGTTAGTTTTTTTAAATTATAATGTAAACTTCTATTTTTAATGAATTTTTAAAGAAATATTTTAACCATGTTTTTATCACGTGACTGGATAAAACAAAAGAATGCCGGAAGTTCAAATAAAAAAATATCATCGCAAAATAAATCTACAGAAATGCAACTTTTAACACATGACTGGATGAAATAAAAATATATATATAAATGTGATATTTTCTAAAAAAATAAATGCAAAGCAATGGTTTCTATGATCATTTGCAATATCTATATCATTAGTTCCATAAATTATCTTTATTTACAGTAAACCTGATTGAATTTAGACAGGATATGCATTGAAATCCCGACTAAATGGCATATTTCTATAATTGTTTGCAATATATGTATCATTAATTCAAATTTTTTTCCCCTTTTTCGCTTTCTTTAAAAAACATATTTAACGTTTTGGCAATATCACCGAAAAAAACATTTTTAATATTTTGGAAGCATAATCGATAAATTATTAGAGCATTAAACTCAAAAAGTTTTTCCGAATAAAGTTACCGACTCTTTAACTACCAATAACTGAATCTTTTAACTTTAACTATTTCTTAAATTTTGGCTAATGAATATGTTAATGAATTGAAAATTTTAGAACGCTTTACTCTTGGCGAACCAGCTGGTCGCCAAAGGCGGCTAGTATAGAATAATTAACTTTAAAGAGAAAGTCTTTCAAAGATGTGTTTGAAATATATTTGAATACAAAGTAGAGATGAATATTTTGAAACTAATTTTACTTGATTGGATCCTTTCATTGAAATATTATCTGCATTTTTTATACAAGTGTAAACTTTCTGGTTCTCATCCATCTTTTATAGTGAGATCTGATAACATCAGTCAAATATTAAACGGCTGAAAGGTGCAATTCAAATTTCAATATAAGAAAATATTTTTGATTCAAACCCTTTCTGGTGGAAAGCTGAAGAATTAATTTTTCCCCATCCAATAGATTCTAATTATTTAATATTTACATTCGAACTGGTAGTGAATGGAAATAATTAATATCAATCTCTGTGCAAATAAAAAATTTAATCCAAAATATTATTTTTCATTTCTATTAGGAGTAAATTTATATTCAAATAACAAAATAACATTTTAGAAAAAGAAGTATATATATTTTTTGATTGAATGATCAAATGTCACTGAAAAGAGCATTTAAGAGCTTCATATAAAGCTATTCTTCCTATAGTAAACCTAAAGAAATTTTATCAGCAGCTTTCTGCATCATTCAGCTTTGTAAACAGAGACAGATTCTACGCTTTCATGTATAGAAGAGACGTAGGAGAATCTTATATGATAATTAAAAATCAATCTGAACAACACCAACAACACTGGTAGCACGTATTTTCTGTTCTCCAAATTGTGTAAGTAAATAGTAAAGATAGCAGTTCAGGTCTAATCAATAGCACAGCTGGTAAGAAATCTGACAACGCATACAACAGAAAGGAAAATATTTGCTTTTAAGACTATTCTGTGGACACATATAACTTCAAAACAACAAAAGATTTTCTTTATATATATATCTATCGATTTCTTGTACTGTACTTCGAGTAACAAAAGTTTGTTGGATCTATCTGAAAATAAGCAGAAATGAAGAGATAAACGAGAGAAAAAGAATTGGGGAAAAAAGGTAGAAAAAGATAAAAGTTTATATATATATATATTTGATATTCTTTTAGATTATACAGTTTCTGTTGAAGAAATCAACTAAACTATTTAATAAAAGTGAGATTCGGAAAAATAGTATAAAAGCATAGAATTTCCTAATATAAATTCCTACTTCAATTTGAAACGTAATATGTAATAAACTATTATTATAAACCTTGACAGGTAATTTAGACAGGTGTTACATATTCAACTACTCGCTTAGCGCATTAAGTGATTACAATTATGTGAAATTGAATATAATACTCATTATTAGAATCTGGATTAGGTGCATATAATTTAGTAAGTGATTAAAATGATAGATATAGTTTACTAGAGTTAACTATACCTCACATTGAGGAATACCGAGATAAAATCCTGAACTTGTGAGTATTAATCGAACAATTTTTTTTTCTGTTCATGTTTATTTTAGAGAGTGGAAAAATATATTTTAGAGATAAAATATTTAATAACAGCTTGTGTGTAAGATGAATAAATATTTTAATTTATATTACTAAAATCTACTTTTTTCAAAATTTGTTAATCTTATTTTGCTTACGTTATTTTTTTTATTTATAAAATGATATTAAATAAGTTCTAGTATGCTTTTTAAAAACCATATATCAGATTCGAAGATCACTAACTTTTTAAAAGACGAGCATTTTTTTTTAAAGACTTAATGACATAGATCACGAAAGTTGAAATATTTTAAAATGCTATAACCCTTTAAACAGCATTTTTTATATAACAGTATACAAATATTTTTAGGACTGAAATTATATCATGTAAAAAATTCATTTAGATTATTAGATATAAAATTAATCTGATTTGTTAATTGATTTATGAGTTAATAATTTGTTGATAAATCAGGGAATTTATTATAATTTGTTATAACACTTAGATTTCATGTTTCAATGAAAGAATTAGCTAAAAATTACTCTAACAGCTATTTCAGCTTTAGGTGATGGATCAAATTCTATTATTAATCACAATAATTAAATATCTATTCAACATGTTTAGTAAAACTCTTTGTAGTTTCTGAAGTTATTAAGAGATGGCAGCTCTAATTAACGAATGTAAATATAACTTGCCACAGACGTTTAAGAATAGACGAATTTGATGATAAATATATTTCTCATGACGTTAGAAAGAATCAATATACTGACAGGGGATAACTAAAAAAGTAACAACTTTTTAGAATAATAAGCAATTAATAAATAGTAAAGTGCTTGGAGAAAGTGACTTCTGTTCATACAAATTCACAGTAATTATATGTGGATATATTAATACATGCAATAAAAGTTTTAATGTAATAAAAGTTTTTCAAACCAAGAATTAAATGGCATAAATGTTTAGGTAAAATTTTAAGAAGTATTAATTAATCATATAAGATTTTTTTCAAAGCTTATATATCAGTGGAATAAATTTTATGCTAAATTATTTTTTGGAATTATGGAAAGATCTGAGTATTCGTTAAATTCTAGATTAGTATTGAGAAAGTATTATTTTCTCTAGACTTGTGCTAAGTTTGGTGATAAGAATATTAAAAAAAAACAACCGAATTTTTACTTTACAGTTACATTTTATCAATAGTGTTTTAAAGATTTAAAAATTAAAGCTTAAAAAAACTTTCTTTTAAATATGTGTAGGTGACCATCAGGTAAGATCTTACTTTGTAAATAGGGCTATTATTTAAAAGATTTTTACAATAAACAATTTTTTCGATGAAAATGACTTTTATTTCTATACCACAATTTACTGTATGACTTGATCAAATTTTTAGAATAATTGAAGCACGATTTTTACGATGCTAAAATTTATCTCACAGATAATAGTAGTCGTTAAATTCTCTGTCTGTTGTAAAAATATGAATTTATAATTTTCTTTTTGTTTCCCTCTGTTTTCCTTTTGTTGTTCGATTTCTTGTTCATGAAAAGTAGAAAATTGGCTGGATATCCTCGTGTTCAAAAGTATGCAGCTGAATTCCACGATAATAATTCAATGTTAATTTCAGTAGAATTTACTGCAGATTTCTGAAATATTTTCAAGCAAAGGCGATTTATTAATCACTATAAATGATTTCTTTATCATGTAGGATCCCTCTACTTGTAGACAAATCTTTGCACAAGCCAGTTTTCTGCATTGAATAGCTTTTCAGTTCTACAATACATGCCATCATTTATATTCAGGTCCTTTGATTTTAGAATTAAGCATATCTGTTCAATTTTGGGCATCGAAACAGAGAAATTTGTGTGTTTCTAAAATGGCATAAGAGGAATAATTTATCATTGGCATTATTACAATATCGGGCAGTATAATTAAAAAATAATTTTTAATTTTCAATCCTCATTAATCGAACTGTTTTGATAAAACTATCCATCTTATTTATGTAAATATTGGAATTGAAAGAATGTGTCTAATGCAATGCTTAAGAATATAAATGCCTATGCTACTTTTTTTAGGATTCCTAGTATACCAATTTATAACACACACACATACGCGCGAGCAAGCACGCACACACACATCCATTAATGTTTTTTAACTGTAATAGGTACACCTAATTTTTTACTTCGAATATTTTGTGTTCAATTTATAAAAAAATTATTCAATATACACAACTGCCTTATTATGATTATTTGTCTAAGGCTCTTGATAAATATTTGATAAATGTTCGATATATAGGGGTCGGACTATACATTTCTAAATACTAAATTTTTTTTTGTTACTTTATTTCTGCGTTGTAGCTTATTTTTTAATTGAAAATTTGCCTTTTTTCTAATTTTGGTCTCACTAATAATTTTTTCAGCGTTTTGTGATTTTTCGTGGTTGTCTCTCCTTTTCTCTTACTTTTTTCTGCTTTAAAGAGGTGAAAATCACTCCTTTAAATACTATTTTCATAAAATTTTATTTCATTAAATGGGTATTTTTTAATTCGTAATATTTTATAATGTATGCTGAAATTATTTGCTGACCAAAATATATTAAACATTTTTCGTATAATACTAAAATAAATTTTTCTATATTGTTATAAAGTTATAACTTGATTACTTCTCTTTTCAAGAAAGAATTGGGAAATTATTATCAGAAAACACATGCTCTATAGATTTATAATGTTTCTTAGATCGCTGAAATCAGAAAGAGAAATTGCCTAACGTGTAAAATTTTTAATGAATAAAAAACTTAAATGAAATAATTGAAACAATTTTTCAAATTAAAATCTTAATATTGTTTGTGAATTTTATCAAGACATATATTTACATCCTAAATAAAATTAACATGCAACAAAAATATCTTCACGAGTGATAAGTGGATTTTTAAAAGTACAGCTGCCCAATTATACTAAAATAAATATTTGTCAGGAATTCAGCGTTCAGAAATCACCCCCTTATAAATATTTAATCTTAGAGAACAAATCTAATATTCTTTCTCCTCCTGAAATGATTTAAAGGTTTAATTGATTTCCCGTGAAAGGGTCTTACATTCTTCTCCAAACATTTTAGAAGGCTTTTGGAGGGCTCAAAAATTAATTAAATCTTCATTAAATGGGAAATGCCTTCGTATTTCTTCCATCTACAAGATTATAATTTTTTTCAATATCTTTTATCTTTATTACCAATAATTTAATATTGATTATATTTTCTTATATATTACTTCACAATACTCCTTAGAGCATGTCAAGAACAAAAATTGTAAACTATTTTTAATTGAAACGTTGAATGTTAACCATGAGAAAGCACCTACTTTTTAGATTTTTTAAAATTAGGATTTAGATGAAGATTAGGTTAGGTGCTCTTAAAGAATCAATCAACATGTTGATTCTTTAGTTAACCCTTAAATGAATGAATTTTCAATTTTAATGAAAATTTTAAATCAACCGGAAAACGGGAATAAATAGGATAAATACAAAAAAAAAAAAAAAAAACCACCACATAAAATTATTTTCTTATTTAAAAAAACACACATATTGACTTATTTTTATATCAGCATGAACAATCACTTCTTGAATCCTAAAAATGTATTGAGGAGATTAAAATAATATTTCAAGCATAAATATCTTTCTCATTATATTACAAAACATGAAAATTCATGATACAAATATTTTTAGCATTTAAACACATTTGCTATATGACAACTGTGTGGAAACCTTACATAATGGAATTTTATTCTTCAATGTGTTTGAAAATAAAGGCCAGTGTTATATGTTTCCCAGTATTCCTTTTCACACAAGTAATCTTAACATCCGCCGAAATGAAATTGTACGCATAGTCCTTCAATAATAAAAATTTGTGACCAATAACGAAATAAACTATCAAAGATTCTAGTTGCTTTTGGAAACGATAAAATAATTTTGGTAAAATTAAAATAAAAAACAATATACAAAGATTATTGCATAAAAAGATATGAGGTTTTGAACATACTATGTAGATCTAGATGCTATGCATTTAAACATTAAGAAAAGGGAAAAATATTTCTTTAAAAAATAGTTTCTAAAATTGATAAAATAGCTCAAATTTCTGATTTCTCTTTAAAAAAAACTTTGCTAATGAATGTAAAAATTATTTTGTTCAATTATTTTAACTAATGAATTGTTCAGATATAACTAAAAAATTTAAAAAATGCGTTTAAAAGGTTTAAAATAATTAGATTTAAGTGAAGTATCCACCCTTGCATTATTTTGTTGATGAAGAATACTTATAATAAGCAGTCATAGAATGGCGGTTTTGGAAAAATAGAAAAATAGGAGATATTTCACAATTTATTCTCATAAGATTATATAAAATACAAGTAACTGTAAAAATTTATGCGTCTCACTATCTTGCAATACGATTTATAAAACCTGAATAAATGAATATAAAAATTATTTTGTTCAATTATTTTAACTAATGAATTGTCCGGATATAATTAAAAAAGATTTAAAAAATGCTTTTAAAAGGTTTAAAATAATTAGATTTAAGCGAAGTATCCACCCTTGCATTATCTTGTTGATGAAGAATACTTATAATAAGCATTTATAGAATGGCGGTTTTGAAAAAAGGGAAAAATAGAAGATATTTCACAATTTATTCTCATAAGATTATATAAAATACAAGTAACTGTAAAAATTTATACGTCTCACTATCTTGCAATGCGATTTATAAAGCCTGAACAAATGAATGTAAAAATTATTTTGTTCAATTATTTTAACTAATGAATTGCTCATACATAGCTAGAAAAGCTAGAATAATTAGATGTAAGTGAAACATCTACCTTTGCATTATTTTGCTAAAAATAATTAATTTAATGAGCATTAATAATACGGTAGTTTTGAAAACAAAAAGCTAGAAAAGAATATTTCACAATTTATTCTTATAAAATTATATTACCCGCAAATGAAAAGTTATATGCCTCTAACCTTCTAAATGCGATTTATAACGACTGAATACTAGAAATACGATTTAAAATTATATTGGTGTCTTCTAAACCACACTTAAGTGAATTATGGCTGATAAATTTTTGGAATTGCTTGAATATAACATAAAAAGGCAAAGAGAGTTATATCGTATCTTTTCATTTCCTCTTAAAATGTATACTATAATAAAACTTATGATTTCTTTTTATCAAGACTATTCATAAAGCTTATTTATGGATTATGATTTGGCAACTGTTTCAGTAGATTCTAATTTTAACAATTGTCTGCAGAACAACTTTTAAATATAGATATAAAATGATTTTATTTTATTTTAGAGCTCTTTTAAGAGTAATTGCCGCTATAATATATTCAAAGAAGGAATTATAATAAAGAAACCGCCAATACGTATCTTTTTATATGATCTATCTTTTATATCTTTTTTTTACAAAATTCCTATCCCATCAAAATTCAATTAACAACTAGAAACTCGATTAACTTTTTTCGATAGCGGTTAAGATAACTGACGAAAGGGTGCTATACTTATCATTGGTTTTTTTTATTGCTTCAATATTAGACGGCTACATGGTATTAAGTGGTATTTTGTCGTTAAAAATGACTGGAATGAAATAAACCCATGTCTGGACTTTCTGTTCAATTTTTATGTCTGTTCTGTGTGCATTAATGGTACGTCATTATAATAAATCAAATAGACGATCTATTTCGACAAGTGACTATGAATTAGTTTGGAAGTTTCTGAAACTGTTAATAAAATTTCCATTAAGATGATTGTGATGAAGTGTCTTCGAATATACATTTAAAAGGGGATTCCTCTTATAAAGGATTAATTTTCAATAGATTTTAATAAAATATATCATCACTATAATACTGCAAGTTTTATTTGAGTTTTTTTTTCTATTGCGCAGATGAAGAAAAAGAAAAAAAATTAACAAATAAACAAAAATCAATCACGCGCGTTTCTTGATTGCCTGCATTCGAAATTAAAAAAAAAATTAGCAACCCATGGTCAGGGTTTTTTTTTTTTTTTTTTTTTTTTTACAAAAGTAAACGGGTTCAGAAAAATTTAGCTAAAAGATAAGCGCCCTCTTTCAAAAAAAGTATTTTCGCCACTTATTTAATTCTTTTTTTTAATGATTACTATTTGATAATTAATTGAAACATAGAGGGTTGTGGAGAGTTGGAACCATTTTGTGAAAAAAAGATAATGCTGTTCTAACCTAATTACATATCAATGAATCAATAGATAAATTCATATGTTATTGAACATTCTTCCTAGTAAGCAGATGAATAATAGGATGAATAGGAAAAGAAAAATTATTGTTTCGTTTCAGTGCTCTTAAAAAGTTGCGAAGTGACTAAAAATATAACGAGGTAAAAATACAAAATTGATTGATAGCTTTCGCTCCTGAATGAGGTTTAAAAGCTGTAAAAAGTGTTGAAAATCGAACTGTTTTCAACAAATTTTAATTTTTATAATTGCTTTCTACCTGTTTTTTTTTACTATTAGATTTTAAGCATCTAACGCCGGGGAATCAATATGTGTATACATACAAACATAAAATATATATATATATATAACTGTAGCCACCTTTTCATTTGGGCCTATATTATACAAGAGCTCAATGAATACGGAAAAAGTTATTTAAGGAAAGTACCAATTTCATATATTTTTTTTTTGTTAAGTTAACCTTCTTCCTTTGCGAAACTAACCTCCGAAACAAAAAAAGTTAAAAATACAGAAAATGGTAAATATTAAGACACTTTTAAACAAGGACTTCAATTGTTGAAACATCTTTACGTTTCGGTCTCCTTGTGTAAGAGCGCTTTTTTTCCCCGTGAAAGGGCCGAAGTAGTCTGGTTGGTAGGGCGTTGAATTCGGATCCCTGGGGATTGCGCGTTTGAACTTTAATGGCCGAAGACACTCGTATATGTGGTGACTGGTACACGTTTGAGTCTGTAGTGGTCACAAAGTCCTCTATGTCGTGAGTAATGGCACTGGTTTAGATGTGATCGTTCTCTGTTATATTAAAATACATTTGAGAATGATATGTTTGAATGAAGTCCGTCCCTTAAAAAGGGTTTTGACACGCGAGTTGCTAATTTGTGCTATTGGTCCTAAATGGTGCTACTGAAAAACAAGACGCAAAAAATTCGGCCTAAATTAGCTGACATTTTAGTCAGCGGGCTTATCAATGACAAGTGCTATTAGAAACAACGACAAAAAAATTTTTGTGAGCAAAACTTTTATCTAATACTATAATACGAGGAATGGTTGCCAAGTCGAAAATCGCCCCAGAATTAATAAACTCCCGTAAACTTGGGGGTCTGGGGTTTTTGGCCACGAGGAATCGATTGGCGCCGGTTTTGAAGCGCTACGGTCGAGCAGTTCGGAGTTACAGATAGGATATTTTCAAACTTTATTAGTTCGCCATAATGGCTACTTAAATTTTCAAGCGGTAGCGTGCTGCCATTTATAGCCAATATAGCGAACTAATAAAGTTTTATGTTTATGCCTTTATAGGTTTATAATATGTTTCTTATGTATGTATATATGTTTGGTTTTTCTAAATAAATTTTTCAAAAATATTGAACTTCAACACACTTCAATCTTTACCTTTACTTTACCTTTGTATAGAATAGTTCCCTTTCCAAACTCTAACTTTGTTTAGAATAGTTTACAATGGTGCACTTTAACCGGTTATCTTTTCACCAATGGTTTCACAAATTTTCTTATGGCATGTATTGTTTTGATAAATCCCAATTGAAAATTTATATCTTCGAGTTAGCTTCGATACCTGTTTTCTCCGAGCGGAGCTCAGTCACCCGCTGGTATTTTATTAGGTTGGTGCGTATGAAATGTCGGATTCTTAAGTGATTGTATAAAACTGCATATCTTTCTTCAAAAGCTGTTTATTCAATCAAAGTATGCTCCATTCGCTTCAATACACTTCTCCCAACGAGATTTTAAAGCGTAGATGCCTGTCTTAAAAAAATTTTGGTCTTTAGAATTAATAAACTCTGATATCGAGTTTTTTAGACTGTCTTCATTTTCATAGTGTTTGCCCCGTAAAAACAGCTCTAAATGCTTGAAAAAATGAAAATCGGTCGGCGAGAGATCCGGTGAATATGGTGGATGCTGCAAAACTTCATATTCTAGTTCGTTCCAGCTTATTTCGCTCTGTCAGTGCGTGCGGTACCCACTTGTCCATCTTCTTAACCTTGCCAATCTCAGAAAGGTGTCTCAATATCGTTGTATGGTCAACTTTCATCCTGATAGCAAGTTCCCTCGTGGATACGGCTGGATCCGTTTCCACTAGAGCCTTCAGGTCATCATTCTTCACAGACGTTTTGGGTCTTCCGCGCGGCTCATTTTGCAGTGAAAAATCGCCAGTCCGAAATTTTTCGAACCAACGCTGCACTTTCCGATCGTTAACCGTATTCTCCCCAAACGCTTGGTTTATGTTGCGTGCAGCTTTTGCAGCACTATTACCAAGTTTGTACTCATATAAGAAAATGACGCGAATGTCGGCAGAATTCATATCGGCAATAAACTCAAAAGAAATAACAAAAGGGAAGACCTTCGAGAAAACCTATTTTGCTGAAATGAGTCTCTGGCAATGGACAATACGACTATGAATGAGGTTATGCCAAAGACAAAAGTATAACGAAAACAGGGAGACAAACATCCGCATGTAAAGAGAATCCGACATTTCATACGCACCAACCTAATAAATATCAGAAATTTTTTGTATTACTAATTTAAGAATCACCAGATAAATGCGTATTTAAAAAAATTGCTGACCAATATTCAGGTTTTAAAAAATATCGGAGTATTTTTCTGATAATTAAATTTGCCAGCTATAACTATAAGCTTATCATGATAATTTACAACTCAAACAGTCTGGGCATTCTCTCGTATTAGTTCATTGTTGATTGAAGCTTTTGTAATCTATGAAATGCTATCAGAGTTCCGAATCTATGAAATATATTTACATTGTTAAATTAAAATGTCGTGAATCAAATTTGGCAATAAATTTTATTGGCACAAGATACTATATAGTATATATTAGCTACATCTGCTCTTAAATTATTGATATGATATGTAGTTGTTACAAAATATTACGAAGACAAATTGTTTCCATCTGTTAATCAAAATTTCGGATGCTTTGCTGCATGTGGTTTATGAAATAACATACTGATACATCAATATATTTTTTTTTTCAATTTTTAGTCATTAAAATACATTTCGTTTATGTAAATTTGAAATTTTTAAATTTTTCTGCTCAAAATGCAAGCATTTATTTAAAGTTTAAAACAAAATTTAAAAATTTCTTAAAATATCTATAATTTCGAATCAATAAATGTAACCCGATTTCCCTGCAGTTGCATCTGAGAATTACTCCAATACTTAAAAGATATAAAAAATTACATCTTCATTTTTTTTTTCAAAATAAAAATCTGAAAGCCTAATCTTTTATTATTATAAAAATGTTTCTTATTCGCCTTTAAGGATAATGAACTTTTTTACATATGAGTAAAATTTAAATTTTTCTTAAAGTTCTAATATCTAGAGTCTGTTTCAATACTATTCAGCTGTATAATACTAAAACTCATATTTTTGACATTTGAAAACTAAATAATGCTTTCTAGTTTTGCTTTCTTTTTATCTTGAAACTTTCGTTCATTTTTTTTTATATTATAAAATCAGTCTGTATGGAACAAATAAATTTTCTTTTGTGCTTTGTATTTTAGTACATTTTTTCCATTTTATAAAATAATTGAGTTGACAAAACTAAATTAATGTTTTCTAGTTTTGCTTTCTTTTTATCTTGAAACTTTCGTTCATTTTTTTTTATATTATAAAATCAGTCTGTATGGAACAAATAAATTTTCTTTTGTGCTTTGTATTTTAGTAGATTTTTTCCATTTTATAAAATAATTGAGTCGACAAGACTAAACTTAATACAAAACAATGTCTTCGGGGTCACGAGCCAGCCTTGCTTACACTGAAGAGCCGTTGTATAAGCTGGCTGGGTGCATGATAAATCAGTCGGGATGAAATGACTATCAACTGGTGTAATGACCACTTGATTTGTGGTGAGTTTGGAGAGAGGGATGACAGGTCAGTTGTCGTCCTCATAATCTGACCTTTGTTCTAACTTACGAGATCTGTCCCCCAATATCACTAGTGTTGCTTTAAAAACGGGACGTTAATATAAATAAACTAAACAAAACAATACAAAATAGCGACTTTAAACATATTTTTATACGTTCTCATTAAAACGCAAAGGATTGATACTTATTCTAATTTCTACAAGTAATAGCAAAGGTAAACCAATTTAATGAAAAAGCAAGAAAGTCTAATTACCTTTTCTGCATATTTTATAATGCTTAGAAAATATCTTATATGACCATCGGTTGAAATAAAAGCAGGTTTTTTTCCCCCTTTAAGTTTCTTGGAAATTTTTTAACACAATTTTTCTTATGAAATTTGCTAGGATTTTCAATCCAATTAAAATTTATAAAAGAAGTATTTTGTACTTAATTACATTTTCTAAAAATACTGCGCGCTTTTTCTTTCGTCAAGTTTGAGAAACTAATTTGTCTTTATCTTTTCAAAAAATAAGAAATTTACAAACTAATTTCTTCATAAAGTTTAATTGAAATTGCCATTTCATTAAATTCGTGGTATAAGATAATAATAATTTTTTTTTCTATAAGCTTTGTTTCTCCGAGATTATTGAAAAAAATTCATGAATTAGAAACTTGCCCTGTTTTTTTAAGTATTAAAAAGTTTTCTTACCGGCTTTAGTTTTTAATTATTCCTATCTTAAGCTGACATTATTTTCAAAAATTAAATTTAAAGCATAAAATAAAAAGTTTTAAAGTTTTTTAATATAAAGCACATTTATTATGCAAGAAATACTTCATTTATCAAATGTTCGAAAAGTATTTTATAATACTTTTAAAGGAATTTAGTTTTAAAAATTAATTAAGTCAAACAATTAAATTGTTTTAGTAATTTAACTTAGCAAAAATGATTTGAATATTTAAGGGAAATTTTATTAAAATGAGCGTCATGATGTTTAAGATAATTACAATAAAATTAGTGGACGTTGCCTTGATCATATTAACAACATTATCTATTTTCAATAACTGATTTTATCATCTCATGTAGTGTAGCACTTGTTGCGTTAAGTAATTTCATAAGGCTCGCGGATTTATCCAATATTAAGCCAGTACAATATTGCCATATGAAATTAAACTTTAGTAGGGCTTTAGTTTTTAAATATACTCATATTTGAATGAGTTGAATTGTTTTGATTTCCTCGTTGAATTGCCTTTGGCTAGGATGATTATCATACGAGGAAATGAAAGGAAAAATAATCATATAACAGGGTGTTATAAAAAGTCATTTATATAATTCAGTCTTCACAGCAATTTAGTCATTATAGATAAGCCAGTATAATTATAGTCATTATAGAATTTAGGCTTAAATCGCTGTCAGCTTTCCGTCCGCGGGCTTGTGAAGTGCCACAAGTCACAACAACTCTGATGAATGAGCACACTCAAGCATCTAATACTTAAATCTTTCAAATAATAAGCTAACATTAAGCCATTCACAGACATTATTATAATTCGATACAAAAATGATATATGCATCTCAAGTGTCATTTGAACTCTCAGCTGAAAAAATACAATAATACTTTTTCAAAACAAGAAGTTTCATCTAATAAAATAATGGTGCAAATTTTCACTTAAAGGGTTTTAACTCTTCTTCGCATGATAATGGAAATCTCTATCATAACATTTAGTAAACAAAAAAATTGTACTGTAAATTGGTTGCTTCTGGCAAGTTTTTTCATGGTTATTGACTGATAAGGAAATTAGACTTGAAAAAAAATCGAATGTCATAATTAATATACCGGGTTTGAACTTGTTATTCAGCCGTTTGCTGTTGTTGGAAGAGACGTGCGATTTTTTGAATATTTTTTAAATAACTAATCAGACATTTTGCTAAATAAAAATGATAACGAGTAGAGAAATTCGGAAGAGAGGGACATTGAAGATTTTGTACTGAGCTTAACATATAAATTTGCATGATTATTGATATTTCCATCATACTGTTTTTTAATGATTTTATATTGTATATTTATACTAAAATTCTTTTCAAACATTTTTCTTTTAATCTAGGGCATGATTTATATCACCCTGGTTTATTTCATACACAAAGACGCAAAATGTCATTCAAAGAATTGTTAAGAATTATCAGTATTTTTATAGAACATATAGGCCTCGGAACAAACAGTTGAAAGATGGCATTTTTTCTATTTGTTTTGGAACAAGTAGTGATTTTGTCTTTAAAAAAATTCAAAAATAAAAGCTCAAATGAAACTTTTATAAAATAGATCACTATATAATTCCTTTATATTGTACTAAAAGTTTGACAGCAAAATCAATTATTTATAAATGCTAAATTCCCGTAAAGTATTTCCTTTTTCAATGAATAAGAAAATTACAAATTAATTTTTTCATATAGTTTAATTTAAATTGCTATTTCATTATACTCTAGGTATAAGAGAATAATATTTTTTTTCTTTAAGCTTTATTTCTCTTTTTCTTTTGTTTTGATTATTGAAAAAAATTAATGAAATTAGAAACTTGCCCTCTTTTGTTAAGTATTAAAAAGTTTCCTCATTTCCATTTAGTTTGCTCATTGTTTAAGCATTTTCCATGACAGTTTTTTAGAATACATGAATTTTCGAAATAGCATGAATAATGGAGCTCAAATGTTTTTTCACAGCTGTTTCTGACAAACTATAGCCTCCACTAAACCACCAGACAGATCTAGTTTTATTTATATCGTAGGCAAAGTATTCATTATGCAGCAGAAGCGCGAAGATGTTTTTGGAAAGCAAGTAGAAACTTTTTCTCGAAACTTTGTCATAAATCTTCAAAAATGAGTTTAGATCATATCTTCTACATCTAGGAGATTCTAGAAATACTTTTCACGAAACTGATCCGCAAGAGTTTGCACAGAATACGTTGCATCAGTTCGGAATAAAGATGAGATCGTTTAGACTCACAAGTCGAATTTTGATAAATAGCCCAGAGCTTACGCTTGTCAAATACAAAGTTGTGTATGGAATGCTAACAATTTCCTACACAACAATTCCTTCGCCAACTTTTTGGAAATCTTGATCTTTACCCTGCAAAATGGGGATGTTTTTTTTTCTAGAAGTAACGACAGTAAGATTCTAATAGTTTTGACTGGCTACACTCATAAATCATCAAATAATCTTAAAAAAGATTGGCTTGAAGAATTTACTTTAAAAAACGTCCTAATTTAGTTTGAAAAAAAGATTAAGTATGCGACCTATTCTCTCAGTCATTAATATATCTAATAATTAATATAATTTATAGCTAATATTTTTTTTCTAAATCATAGTAAAGACTAGGGGGAGTTGCTTTCTTTTTTTGGATGGAGACACTTGTGTATGGAATGTCTTCTTCACCCCTTTTTGGATGAAGTTATGTAATATAGATGTTATATATATCATTTATGTATATTGTTATATACATTATTTATGTATATTGTTATATACATTATTTATGTATATTGTTATATA
>JAPMOQ010061498.1:1536139-1571502 GCA_026543055.1 Argiope trifasciata | reverse complement strand
TATATAATGTTAAGCTTTCTTGGTAAGAACTAGAATTTTTTTTTGTATTTTCATAACTTTTAATAACATTTGATAGTTTTTTAATAACATTTGAGGGTTTTAGGTTGAAATAAATTATAAAGAGAGTTTTTTTAACAGGGCACACTTTTTTAAATATAGTTTGCTATAGCAAATAATGATAAATTGTTAAAGGTTTAAATGATCTTTTGGCATTGTTTTACACTTCAGATGCTTATTTTATTTATTCGGAAGCATGATGAATGAATAAAATGTAAAGGGTGTTTCAAAATTAAAACTAAATTTAAATTTTCCTCCCTTCATCCAGTAAAATGTTGGCAGCCCTATCAAAAAAGTTTAGTGTTAGTAAAAATGGAGCCTTACACGATAGAACAACGTGTTAACGTAGGATTTAACTTTAAATCACACACACACACAGTTTTTTAACAATTATTGTATTTTTATTGAGTTCTTAAATACACAGGATAGAGTATGTGCCAACAAAGCCCTGGAAGCTGTGACATATATGCTATCTCATATCTCTCTATATGCTATACATAATCCTATTCTGTGTATTTAACAATTCAAAAATATTATAACAATTTAAAAACACACACACACAGTTTTTAAATTTTTTTATTGTTTTATTTAATTGTTATCTTTTGTTGAAATTTTCCATTATCATTTTACATAAATATGGCTGAATTTCGTTCATGCAGCTTTGAATTTCCTCCTTCAATGCATGTGTGCTTGTGGATTTGTTGTAATAGAGCTTTGATTTCTAATACCCCATAAAAGAATTCCAATAATGTTAAATCATGCAATCTTGAGGGTCGGTTCTCAAATTTTCGGACTGCGGACGTCAGACTTTCATTATTTGTGATACATCATTCAATAATGAAAACATGTTTTTCTATCATGTAATTCTCCCTTTTTACTAGCCCTAAACTATCAGCTGTCAAGTTGGTGTTTTGAATGGGTTGCCAAAACTTTACTGCACAAATGGTGGCAAATTCAAAACGTGTTAATTTTGAGTTGCCCTTTAAAATTTTAAGAAGTGAAAATATCTAAGATTTGGCACAGATTGAATATCAGTTCGACTGCAGGGCAACGCTAGAGGATCTTCAGGCTTCAGAGCATCCAGGCATTTTCGGATTACCTTTTGTTTCGATATTCTAAAAAGCGTTAAATAGAGAACAAGTTTTATCTGTTTCATGTGAAGAAATAGAAGAAATGAACAGCTGGCTTGGTAAGCGCCTGACTGCTTTTTACAATAGAAAAATGAAAAAACTCCCAATATGTTGAAACAAGTATGTAGATATGAAAGGTGTGATACAGAAAAATAACTCTGGTATATTTTGTCATGTAAATCTTCAGGAAATATATTTTAAGAATGTTTGCTTGTATTTGATACAAGCAGACATTTGTAATAAAAAAAACCCTTTTAAAGCATTTTTAGATTTTTTTTAAAAAAAGTATTACATTTGTAGACCAACCCCAAAAAATATAATCATAGTTTCAATTCCAATATTTTCAAATTATAAAAACGCTTCATATTTCATTAAAAAAATTAAAATAATTTAATTTGTATTGGAAGTTTCTTAAAGTTTTATGACAAAAATTTATATTTATTGGGGTATAAGTAAGGATTATTCATCAATATGATCAAAGTAAGAAAAAAGTATCTAATCAGTCTTGCTTTTTAATCAATAAATTTTTAAGGTTTGTATTTCCATTTCGAATTATAAATTTTCAATTGATTCATAGTTTAAGTGAAATATTTTATGGCACAATTCATTATGTCCTTGCTTAAACTGATCTATAATTGTATATATATTATATACAATCTAATAAACAAGAAATAAATAAATCGGAAAAGAAACTGTAAAACATAATTTTATAAATGTTATTTCCAAAATTTAAACAGTTGAAAAATAAAAATCTTTTAAAAAAGTCATTAATGAAAAAAAAATATATATATAACAAAAATTTCAAACTCAAGCCATTGTTGAGAAAAAATGAATTTTTTAATCACCAAATAGAAAAAAATAATCTTTCCAAGTTTAATGCAGGTATTGAAACCAAAGGAATGAAAATGAAACAAACACTTTCAGGAGATAAATTTTTAAAGTATTGAAATGGAAGAAAAGTAGTGAAAAAATTTGAAACTGAATAACAATTGTTGAATAATAATTCCTTCTTTGAATAATAACTGCCATCGATTTTTCTTCGCGACTATAAGTTGCTTTTCAGTAAATTCCTTTGCAAAACAGTAAAATGATTGAAGCAAAAATCAAAATCATATTTAAAAATAATTATGACCATGATTTTAATTTAAAACCGCATTTTTTGAAACTGAGCCCAAGTACTATAAAAAACTAGCTCTCAAAAATTTTAGATTACCAGTTTAAGTGATTCGCTTTGAAATTTATATATACTTTTAAGAATTCATCTTTTTTCTGCTCTAACTTGAGGAATAACTTTACAAATAATGAGGAATAACTTTACAAATAATTTTTACTGTTGTAGTTCCCTTCCAATCTTTATGAGCATTCTTTCTGATTCGAGAACATAAATTTAAATTCATAAAAATTTTCGGGCTTGGTAATTGACAGTCGCTTTCCAAAAAGTTTCTATTCTGACCCAATCAATTTTCATTTCCATCTGCGAGGATAGATTTAAGAGGGCATACGATTACCATTTTTATCATAGCTGCTTTAGTTGACAAATAAATTTATTTTAGTCATACGTTATCATGAAATTTTTCTGATTAGAATGGTTGGATCGCTGTAAGAGGACTACTGCATTACCTTATTTAACTCTTTATAATATGGGGAGATGAAACTCTTTAGAATATAGAAGAATAATTTGGATTCTTAATGATAATTGCTTTATACAGATTGTTCAATGTAATGGAAGGCAATAGACATTTAATGAACTGTTAGGTATCAGCATACAATTCCAACTAAAAAAAGCTTTAAATGATATAAAGAGATATAAAGGGTGCTCCAAAATTAACTCAAGATTTAAATTTACTGCCACCCGTGCAGTATAGTGTTGGCAACCCTATTTAAAACCATTTGACAGCTGATGGGGTTTACTAAAAATGGAGTGCCATATGATAAAGCAACACATTTTAATGGTTAAGCAATATTTAAATAACGAAAGTTTGACCACCACAGTTCAGAAATTTGAGGATTGACCCCCTAGATCGTACGATTTAACACCGCTGAATTTCTTTTTATAGGGTCTTTTAATTCAAGGGCCTATGCCAATAAGCCCACAAGATACGTGCATTGAAGTAAAAAATTAAACTCTACATCGACGAAATGCAGCTATATTTATGCAAAATTTTCATGGAAAATTTAGACAAAAGAGTCCGTATGTGCCACAAAGCCGTGGAAGCTGTATGGTCTGTATACTATCTCATACATAACCTTATCCTGTGTACTTTCGATTCAATAAAAATATAACAATTTAAAGAAAAAAAACTGTTTTTTTATTTGAATCAAATCCTGCTTTAAAATGTTGCTCTACCTTGTAGCGTTCCTTTTTTACCATCCCTAAACTAACAGCTGTCAAATTATTTTATAAAAGTTGACAAACTTTACAGCATGGATGGTGGAAAAAACAAAACTTCAGTTATTTTTGGAGCACACTGTATTTAAGTTGCTTGAATCAATAAAAGTACTTCAAAAAATATGAAGTCGAAAATTTCATAGAGTATGAAGGGAATGCGCCACGACCGGTTGTATAGATTATATCTTACCTGGGTACCGGTCCATGGTGCCGGGTTAAGGGAGGCTTTGGGTATGATTTAGTAAATAATTCTTCCAGTTGACTCTAATATTTTAATTTAAAATTCTTCTAAAATTGACCGACTTAGCTGTTATATACTAGTCAAATGCAGCCTCGAGAAGACACAGTTCATTGATCGGTTCATCTTTCTTAAAGGTACCTTCGATATGGAATACAATCGTATAAAATCGTGATAGTCAAAACTACATAACTAGATCAGTTTTAGTCACAGAAAAAAAATCAACATTTTTGATTAAAACATTAAAACCTTAAAAATATTTTACTTAATAAGAATAATAGAACATGATTTGTATTAAAAAATTTAGACAGAGTAATTTTTTAACTTTGCATTCATTGATTTATAAAGCAAGCAATATAATTATTTGGTTTTTTTTTTAAGTTCTCTCTGCAGTTTAGGAAGCTAGCTATTGAGTTATAATTAGAGGAAATTCTATAATTATAGGGACTTTATCTATAAGGACTATTAAATAAAACTAAATTTCGTAGAATGAGCATAGTATTTAATGCACAATAGAATATTCAATGCACAATAATATTTTATGCACAATATTTTATCACATATGTGTATTCTGCGAAAAATTCACGTTCGTCTGAGCTGCTGATTGTCATTTCTTGTGCTACAAAACTTTCCCCGTCTTTTTATCAATCTTGAAGGTAATTATTCTATTTTAAGTCACTCGTTTTATCTATTTCTCCAAATATGATACGTAAATTTGTTGTTTAGATATATTAAACACAGCATAGAAATTTTACATGATTTCTCTTCCAGCTTTTAGCTGTTTCTAAGAACAAGAATAAAATGCAATTAAAAAAAAAATTCGGTTTCGAGATTTTTTGGATCTCTATTAAACTAATGCACTATTTTTATGGAGTCAAAATAGAATTAAAATTATTTGATTAACTGACATTTATTCTCTGTAACTATTAGAGTTGAGTAACTATTATTGTCATTGAGTACCAACAACTATAGAAAATATATTTTAGAAACACCAAAATGGTAATAAAAATTGATTCAAAAAATTTCCATCTTTAAAATATATTAAGCAAGGTGAAATAAAAGCAGTAAAAATATAATTATTTTAATGATAGCCTGTTACCATTCTTTCTTGAACCTCGAAGCATGTTTATTGTTCTGAAATTTAAAATACCAATTATCGATTGTTGAATATACTCTTTCCTTATTTATTATATATAGCATAAAGCCCTGTTTTCCAAAAGGTTGAAAAGAATCATAATACATAAAGGGGGAAATTGAATTTTGTTTTGGACAATAGAGTAGTGTTCAGATGAATCAGTCGTAAAGTTCCTCATCTTCTATATCACACTCTTTGAGCATTTCATCTGCTATTGCTAGTCATCTGCTGTTACTAGTTTTTAGCTTTTAGCAAAATTAGGCTATCTACGTAACCAGTTGTTCCAAATGATGAGATTCTCTCTCTTTTGCGTGCTATAGAAAGGCAGGCAAGCAATGAATTTTAAATATTCAGATGCTTGATCTGTTCGTAGAAGTCTATGCTCTAACATAATAAAATATAGAAAGGCTCGTAAAGTTAAAAGCTAATGGACCATTGACTTTTATTTCAAATAAAAATGTAGTAGGAAATAAGAGAGAGTTGTAAAGACCTTTTTCGACTCAAAAAGTATAATCTATATTTCTTTACTTTCAACTGAAAAAAAAACAAGGTAGTAAGGTATAAAGAAAGAGGAAAATTTAAGAAATTAATAGAAAAATGTATCTTTCTCATTAAAGGAAAGTTTGAGATAGTGAAATGTAAATTCTTATGAGGAAACGGAATGTAAATATTTACGAAAAAAATGAATGCAAATACTATCTGAAATTTTAAAATATATTTTCCCTCCTTTTTAAAAAAAATCTTAAGTATCCCTTAGGTTTTTCACATTCAACGATTGGCAAATTTTTCCTGAATGTCATTTATAACTTAAGCTACCTTATTCCAAATATCATTCTCGTGCCAAACAAAAAGGAACTTTAATTTTACCATAAAACATGATATGGTATGAATATTATAAAACATAAATATATTTTGTACCATATTCGAAATTAATTTCATGTAGAAATAGAAAATCTCTAAAGAGATACTCCCTCTCTGATTTAGCATCTGAAGAGTTTGAAATAATTAACCATAAAGAGCTACTTCCGATTTATCTTAGCTTTCAAGTTAATCTAAATACTGTAATGCCTTATCCTGAGAGATCAAATAAAGGAGTAGAATTGCCAACAATTCTTTTATTTACAGCCATATATATATATACATAAGAACAATTTGTTCTATTCTAGGTTAAAATACTTGATATTTACTCTATTTTGTAAGTTGATGATATTTAAACAACAGTCGAAGGTTGAAAGTTTATCGTGAAAAAAGTACTCCATCAATACGGAGAAATAACTCCACAAGACACTAACAGGATGTTAGCCAGCATGGCTACTTCAGGGTGGAGCGTAAAATGCAGAAGTCCGCAATCCAAAATGTCACTTCTCTTCTTCAAAGGAAACCGCTCATTTTATCGCTGTCCAAACTCCAACCTCTCATTCTCCATTAATCCACTTGGGTCTCGACCACCCAGTAGTTGTTCAGCAATCTGTCCTCATTTGTGGTTCAGGTCTGGAGCGGGAAATGACCACCGATGATGCATCCTCGTAACTGAACGTTCTGAAACACACGTTAATGATAGTCTTTTTACAATGGGAAACATTTGGCATCCAGATAGGTTGACACTCCTTTCCCTTTTAGGGGCGATAAGCTTCTCTTAAACGATAAACCCCACGTGTGGTGCTTCAGCTAATGACCAGATGCTATAACACTCGGGGGTAAGAAGATCCCCCATCTGGGAATCTGGAGGCATTTAACAATGGAAGGTTTTAACAGGTGATGACACAGCTGGCTGGAAAGGCTACTTATCATGAATGGGACAGGAAGACGTTAAATTTTCCCGACATATCACGAGGATTTAACTACTCTGTTGTAGACTTATAGTCCTCCCCAAGTAGATAGCGATTTACATACCCCTTCATACCATGTTATAACTTATTATCTGAATGTGGGCAATTTGCTCCAAACCATTATTAAGCCTCCGGAGAAACGAGAATCAACCACTCTACCGGAAGCTTCCCAATTTCACATTTGAGATGTGGTGGAGTTTATTGGAGACAAAAAAGAATAATTTGTGCATTCTTCAAACATTCTTTCTCATTATTATTATATTTAAAACATTTTGCATTAGAAACGAGTCGCTTCAACAAGCTACTTTGACTCGCTCGAAGGTGCACAGAAAATATTGAATGAGCAGACTGCCACGACAACAACACTGGCGGGAATTACGTTTGAGTCCTGAGGACCATCAGAGGTCATGGTACAACCCTTCCCGTGAGAAGTACATCCCGCCGTTGATAGGGGGATAAGCGCACCAACATTTCTGTAATTGCCAAGGTGGTGAGAACCCACAACCATATCGGAAACTTTTCATCCTTATTTTTGAGGTGCCCTCTGGTGGGAAGCATTAGAAATAAGGGAATATCTCTAAATGTTTCCGATGTAATAATATTTTGATTAATAAAGGTAAAGATATAAAAATCTCATCTTTTAAGCAAAACAAAATGCATATAACCTTCTATAAATTTAATTTAAAAAGTCTCATAGAAGTTCTAATTTTTTTTAAAATCTTAATAAAACAATAATTATTTTCTTTCACTCGGTTTAAATAATTTTATCAACCGAATAAATCTTTAGGAGTTTTATATTAAGATTGTATAGGTAAAACTTTGCAATCGCTATCACATTTTCTGATGTGCTATAGATATGAAATGATGAACAATTGTATATGTCTGATAATAATTTATTCCTTAAATGATGTCAGATTTTAATTTTCAGTTAATCTGTTTATTTAAGTAAACTTTTAATTTATGCCCTTCTAAAATTTCACCTAGTGAATGAAATAAAAATTAGATATCAAGATTCCACAAAATTAATAATTATTAAGATTAAAAATGAAAAATTAATTCAATAAAAAGATTCTTTTCATCTGATAAAAATGGAGTTTCAATGCAATTTTTATAAATTTTATTCATTTCTTTGAATTGAACATTAAGCAGCATATTTTGTTTATAATGCATTGCATAATTCTGACGTCTGTATTTTTTTTCACTTTTTTTCCCCTTATTATATCTCGTAACTTACTTGGGAAATATAAAATTATTTAATTTATAGTTCTTAATCTCGTGAGATAATAAGATAGCAAACAATTTTTCCTGAAGAATTTTTTCAAAAAGATTTCAAATGTTTTTTTCTTATATTTGCACTAAAGAAATTGCTCGGAGACACATATTTTAAAATTTTCTGACAGAAATATTTATATATTAAGCGTTTTCGAAAAACAAGAATTTTGTTACACATTTCGCAAAGAATTCTATGAAAATATTTATAAGTTGAAAGTTTCCCCCTAAAAAAGTAGGGAAGAAAAAGTATATAAATTGATTACATAATGTAATATTTTCAAAACTTTATTGAAAGTGTCAAAAATAAGATTTGCGACATGACTTTTTTTAGAAAATTTGCTGGGCGTACTTTAAAAAATGTGACCAAAATTCTAGTCTATACATTTTATTGAAACCTACGAATATTAAATGAAAAATAAAGGAAAAACAGACCAAATTTTAAAACAGAAATATTTCAAATATTGTAGTATAGTTTAGATGAGTTGCGGCATTGCATTAATTTTCAAAAGAAAGAGAATAAATTGTAATTGAAAATTTTACGAGTTTTTTGCAATAACTGAAATCGATAAAGCATTCATAAAATAAATTTTTACATTAAAAAAAATTTAGAATCATATTTATGTTGTGTGAAGTGCAAGTCGTTCACATTTTTGAAAAAGAAAAAAAAAAAAAAAAAAAAAAACCTTGGTCAAATCATGATGAAACCTGAAACTTTAGGTCTAACTAATCTTACCAAAATTTAAATTGGTCGAAAAAATAGTAATTATACATAAAAGCTGCTTTTTTTTCAAGCTCTGATGAATTATAGAGAAAATAAAAGTAGAGAATTTTTTTAAATTTGTATTGATTTTATTATTAGTCTGAATTTATTATTTTGACATCTTTGCTAGTAATTCGATTTAGTGAAGAGATGAAAATAACTCGACTCTAAATCAGGTTCTCGATGGGAGAAGGTTGAAAGGGGGCTCAACACTTTTGAAACAAAACATCTTGTTCTTTGAGTTGATCACGTCAACTGAAAGAAACGGAGGAGGCTAGAATCCCAAGTAACGAGCTAGCTGAGGAGCATGTCAAAATTTTGACTTTGGAGGAGGAATATTTAGATATTCACAATTCTTATATCTAATACTATAATACGAGGAATGGTTGCCAAGTCGAAAATCGCCCCAGAATTAATAAACTCCGGTAAACTTGGAGGTCTGGGGTTTTTGGCCACGAGGAATCGATTGGCGCCGGTTTTGAAGCGCTACGGTCGAGCAGTTCGGAGTTACAGATAGGATATTTTCAAACTTTTTTAGTTCGCCATAATGGCTACTTAAATTTTCAAGCGGTAACGTGCTGCCATCTATAGCCAATATGGCGAACTAATAAAGTTTTATGTTTATGCTGTTATAGGTTTATAATATTTTTCTTATGTATGTATATATGTTTGGTTTTTCTAAATAAATTTGTCAAAAATATTGAACTTCAACACACTTCAATCTTTACTTTTACTTTACCTTTGTATAGAATAGTTCCCTTTCCAAACTCTAACTTTGTTTAGAATAGTTTACAATGGTGCACTTTAATCGGTTATCTTTTCACCAATGGTTTCACAAATTTTCTTATGGCATGTATTGTTTTGATAAATCCCAATTGAAAATTTAAATCTTCGAGTTAGCTTCGATACCTGTTTTCTCCGAGCGGAGCTCGGTCACCCGCTTGTTATTTTCTTAAAAGACAGTTTAAAGCAAATGCAAACTAATGAGGAGCTCCAAATGAATGTAGAGGTTCTTACACGTCAATGTCTGCAAAGTCCCCTGAAGAGGAAATCTGAAAATCGGTCCAAAGATATGACGAATATCTGAATCTATATGGCAATAACATAGAAGAGTTTGCTTATAATTCATGGCGATTACCCGAAAAGTAATTATGTTTTTATAATTCATGACGGTTACCCGAAAAGTAATCATGTTTGTTTATAAATGAAGGTGATTACTTGAAAAGTAATCATATTTGTAATAATTTCAGTTTGTTCTCTACACTTTTTTTCCTACGGTTCGTTGAAATTTAAAAAACTATTAAAAGGTCCTTAAATGTATTGCGAAATATTTCCGGAATAATATGTTTTCTTGCAATTTTCTTTAGCAGTCCTGTATTTTGTTTCTGCAAAAAATAAAATCTCTGCACACAGGAAAACTTTGAATCAATAATATATTTCAAGGAGATTTTAAGTATTTAAAGGCTGAAGATTTTCCGATCATCATTGAGGCATTGTCAAAGAATTAATTTAAGTAACAATTTGAAAACAAAAATTCTAACATAAATTATTATCAATAAAAATAAAACTCGTAAGTTACATATCCAACCTAGAAAAATTAATTAGAGAATGAATAATTTGATTTACCAATATCTGACAACATAATTCATTTTTTCCTTTCAGAAAATACGCAATCTTACGTGAATAAATGAACTCTTTTGAAGTTATTAAAAAAATGGATTAGCTTAGGGAGCACAGTTTTTTTACGACTGCAACAACAACAGCAGCAGCAAAAAGGAATAACACCGATATGCTTGTTAATAAATCAAAAGTAATTGCCAGAAAGATGAGACTGGTACCTAAGAAAAGCCTTTTTATGGAAATAAATTCCTTTGGAAAAGTTTATAATCGCATGTAGGAAGAATTCGGCATTCTATCAGAATTAGTGGAGATAATAAGAACATGGTGGGCCATTGTTTAAAGTACTATCTTTCCAAAACAATCTTAACTGTATTAAATCTAAGTTTTCCCAAACTTATTTGAAGAAAATTTCCTTTCCAAATTGTATGAACATAGTTAGAATTAATAATTTCATTTATGACATCAAGCAACATTTAGATTTAAAAATCAAACCTGTTTTAAGGATATGGAATGCTACCTAATATAGTTAATGGTATCCATGATTGAAATTTTATTCACCGGTAAAATAAGTTTTCATTTTCTGCAATTTTTTTTATAGGTAAAGAGTTTTAATTAGTTTTTTTCAAATCAACATGCTTCTAAGTAGAAAAGTTGAATCATTACAGAAATATCGAAAAAAATTTTTTTCCAGCTCGTAATACGTAATAAAGAAACTGAAATTTCGAGTCAAATGTTTTTTAATTTATAAATATCTAAATCTTTAAAGAAATGAATTTAACAAAAACTTTGGAAAATAATCTATCATCTATTAATATTATATAATGAAAACTGCAGAATAATGTTCTCTTCCATTAATTAAGTTAATGATGTATTTATCAAATTAATATCGTGATGAAGATAGCAAAATATATGCTCATTTATACATCTGAAAAATCCCTTATTTTTTATTTTAATCGATGTAAAAAATTATTAAATAACAAAATATTCCAGGAAAAAAATAATATATTATAAGCACTTGTTTTTGTATAATGATGAAAATAGCTGCTGAATATACTTCTTGTTCTGATAATTAGCCGGCAATTTTGAGAGAACAAAACTAAAATGATTGTCTATTATAACTTAATGTTTTTTACAGTCAAGTGAATGAACAATTATTTATTTTATGTAAATGTGAATTGAATAAAAATCGGCTAAATTTTTAAACGACTTTAAGGGATCTAATGTCATCTTTAACGAAGACTATGAGGATCTTATCCAAACCTTTTAATACCTTTTCCTAACTCGAAGAGCTAATTATCTCTGATTCTGTCAAGTAGTTATGCTTACTAAAATGTTCTACGAACTTCAAAGAACTTTTGCTCTTTTTGAAGCTTCAAGAAAAGCAATTATCGTTTGACTTCGAGTCTTGCATGCCTTATTATATTCTAAATGTATTCTAAATGGTTTTAAAAGCCATCGAGACTAGCGAATATCTCGAAAAACAGTTGTGTAGCGTGATATTCTGACTTGAGTTTTGGTTGTAAAGGAAACTTCAAATCACTGATGGAGTAAACTTTTATTAAATGGACGCTATGGATTTGAATTTATTAAGGAAAAGAAATTTAAGTGTTATGACTGCATTAAACTTTTCTTTGGTATATTTAAGCCTAAAGTGTGTTTCAGCTTTATAAATTTTAATTATATGCTATATTTTCGCAACGGTAAATAAATTTATCATCTGATTAACTGAGTTTTTAAACTTCCTATTAGAAAATGGAATTTTGAGGCATTATCTTCTTCTTATACAAAAAAAAAAAAAAAAAAAAAAAAAAAAAACACTTCTTCAGTTAAAGCGAACGTTTTCTTCCGGTTGCAATCCAATTTCATAGGTTTAAAACTTTGGAAGGCATATAAGCGATATAGCTTGGTTAACAAGCGAATAAGTTAATATACGTCCTATTTTAGTGCAAGAGGTCTTTGTGCATGTTAGGGTTCAAGCAAAAAAGCTCGAAAGTTTGGAATCTAAAGCAATGGCCTTTAGAAATATGGTCGTAATTCTGCCAGTTGATCCATTGTAAGACCACTCCCGCCTTTTTATGTCAGTCGGGAGATTGTCGGAAATTGCTGGTAAAATTTACAGATATAAAAGAAACCCGGAAAACAACAAGAGAGAGGAAAGGGAGCAAAATGTGCCTGTCTGAGGAAGAGAACAGGCCTTCGGGATGAGGCCAGTCAAAGCAGGACAGGAGTTGTCTTGGCCTGCTCATCAAAACCGCCTATCCGAAAGGGTATAAAACCTTGAATGTCGCCTGCGGTAAGGATAGGGTTTAATCTGTATGGTTATTTTAAAAAAATTCTATTCTTTTTTTTCTTTCAGTGGAGTTTAAAAAATGAGAATGAAGGCTTAATGTACTTCTCCAGTTCTCAACCATTCTGGGGGCGTATTAATGGTGGTATTGATGGAATAACGGGGAAGGACTTAGGACTTTTTGCCTAAGCCATGGCGTAGTGGGGGCTATTTTGCGCAGATCGCAGTGCTCTACTGTTGCCGGTCACCGTGAGTGCTACGCCAGGAAGGATTTCTTTCTTTTTTAATTGATAGCTTTTTTTGTTATCTAATTAACACTCTATAACTCTAAACAAACGAAATCAAGTTTGGATTTAAAATTATAATTGAAAAGATCAAGGTATTCTTACAATTGAACTTTTAATTACACTGACACTTTGCCAGATGAAATATTCTCTTACGAATCCTAAATATATTAAATTCTTTCATTGTAAATCTTAAAAATAATATTCATTTTCAATTAATTAATGACTTGTATTTAAATTTATTATACCTTATAAAATCAAATAACATTTAAATATTTTCAGATCTTTTACTCATTTAGCACGTTAAAAATTTCAAAGTTTCTAATAAAATTAATTTTAAATATGATCTTAATCATAAAATAACTTGCGTTATCAGCAATAATAATTTATGCTTTTATATTTTTGACAGACAAATATCTTTGTGTTGAGTTTAATTGATATTCAATGATTCCCAATTTATATGGACAGACATCGTTCAATAATTTAGCTATATTTCAAGACGGTTTGAATGTGATTCCTAATTTAATTACGTAAATAAGAATTAACTTTTCTTTATGATTACTTATTCAGTATGGACATATGTTACACTCAAAACGCTGAAAGACAAATACCACCAATTAATTTTCACTTCAAATTTTCGTCTTGAATAATGAACGCTGCAAAACTATTTATCTATATTTTATTTGACTAATTATTTTGAATTATTACATTTTAATCCTTGCAATCGGAATATTTTCTCTATTGTTCCTCAGAATTTAAATGATTAAATAAGGTATATGTGTACGTTTTAAAAGATAAAAAGTAAAAAACAAATAGCAATTCTTTGCTTTATTTTCTTAAATTTACAATCGAAAGATTTTGTGTTAAAAAATATCTTACTAGATTTTTCTTACTCCGATATCTTACTAAATTAATTTATCTAGTAACTATAGTTTAAAATTAACAACAGTTTAAAATTTGCAATGACATCGTTTTACAGCCTAGTTCCTCTATTTTTCTGCAAACTTTGCTTTTCTGCGCCATTAGACGAAAGGTCCTCAGTTGAGCCCAAGTGAAGTACGCACTGCTTCCTTCAGCTATTGGTTGGAGGTGAACCAGCAATTTCTGAAAACTTCATTAAGTGGATCAGACAATTAGTAATCCGACAGTTAAAAATCTGGACAGAAAGCCGGATGCCTCAACACTTTGAAATGAAGAGTCTAAAGAGTTTGAATGGTGTGGATATTTGGTGGAGGGATATCGATGTTGGCATTGTTTCGAATTAAAGGTTTGATTTTGTTTAGAAATACATCACAATAACGTTCAGTGTTTAGTGTTTACTTTTTACAAGAAATATTTTAGAATCGTATTTCATGTACCTTGAAATGTTGTGAATGTCTTTTTTTAATTTTTTTTTTTTTTGCATTTTTAACTCTTAGATATTTTTGACTGGATATTTTAAATGTTCCCATTCCTAGATCCCGGGCATTTTTTATGAGGGAATCTATGTTTTATCTCAATATGTATTGTGCTGAGAGTATTCTATGCATTTCAGCTCTTGGTTATACTTTCAGACCTGAAACATATTATGAGATAAGGTTCTTTTTATTTTTTGGTTGAAAATGGAGACTGCGTGGATGTGTTTACTTTAAAACAGCACAAGGTGTATTACGGCGATAACGCTGAAACCGGTCCTTAGATACGAGAACAGTGATTTCTGTAGACTGGCGAGCACATCCTAAAATCATATATGGCACCATCTCATACTCTTGTGCTTATAACCATTACGTCTACTTAACAGTTGGATGGGCATGACATGCATAAAACCATAATTCCAAGTAACGGGAAATTTGACTAAAAGTAAATTATTTATTATTTACTTTTAGTCTATTTTTTACTGATAATGAAATTCGTGATTTTTAACTGCAATTGTTATAAATAATTTTTACTTGAAACCTTTTTTCGATGAATAAAAATTTTATTCTTTATACTGAAACTGTATTGCTTTTGAAAATCAAGTTCCTCAAAAAAGTTCAGTTTATATCTGAACAGAACAGATCTCAAATAAGCAGTGTTTTAAAGGATATTAATTCTTCCTAAAATATTCTTATATGCAAATTATTATTACATTTCTTCCCAAAACCATTAATATTCTTTCTTCTCTTTATTAGATATTATTTTAGTGAATTAATAAAGAATTTCCCATATCGAAGATTTTTTCCTATTACGAATCAAAATCAATAATAAGATTAAAAGTAACCAGATTTTATTTTTAAGTGTCTGCAGCTCTAAATAATGAAAAGAATTCTCCCTTTTTTGTTTATAAAAAGGATTTCAATATAATTTCCATTATTCATCACAAACTTTTTTATATGGAGACTTAATATCTGAAAATTAAAAATATATGGATTGATAAGTTTCATATAAAAAGGCTGGACTTTTTAAAAACGAAAAATTGGAAGACTTTTTGTAATTGATTATCAATGTTCTATATTTCTTTTGACTATAATTAGTCACAATAAATTCATTCATTTATTTAATATATCTGCATGTAATGTTCAACACATTTCTGAAAGATAGTGCTTTTATAAAACTAGGATTATAATGAATACTATTTTACAGGTTACTTATTTCACGTTAAATGCTCCATCAAATATTAAATCTATGAAATCCCAATTTTTCTTATGACTGTTTATTCAATATGCGAATATTATTTTTTTTGTGGGAAATTGATACAACTTTCCTAAAAGCACGCCTCACCAAAATTATTTTCATCATGCTAAGAATTATAATAATAAAATAATTATACTCTTAAATTACAAATATAATAATTTACTTAACTAAAATAAGTCTCTTAAATTACTTGTATAATAAGTTACTTAATTATAATGAGTCTCTTAAATTACAAGTATAATAAGTTACTTAACTACAATAAGTCTTTTAAATTACAAGTATAATAAGTTACTTAAATTACTTATAAAATTGTAATAAATCACATAATTAGAGTTTAAATGAGCATAAAGCATAATATTTGTTGAAACCGCATAGTGAGAAGGTTGAGTCATTACTGAATTATTTGTTGAAAAGAATTAAATTATATTTAGAAATACATTAGTTTCAAGTATTGTATTTATATAATTTGTTACTACCAAAGTAAATTAGGAAATTAAATCCAGAGTTAATCAAAAATTGTTGAAATAGTACGTGCATACGTTCCAACATTAAAATATTTTATTTAACAGAGCTGCATCCTTTTCAAGGCCACTAGTTTCAGCAATGTTTTACAATTGTATCATTTCAAAGAACTGTGAGTTTTAATTTTCAACAAACGCTTTGTCACACTTTATTTTCCATCACAAAATTGAGTTGTACGAATAGGAAAGCAATAAAGGTTTCAAAAAGAAATCAATTAAGAATTTTTATGTATCGCCAAATGAATCACATTTCTTTAAGTGATTTGGCTTAACACTTTTTCATGTGCAAAATGTGAGAGTTTTAAGAATTTCTTTTAAAATCAGAATCCTTTTGTCATTTTCTTTTATAAAGTTTAAAAGAAACCAAGTATATGAATACAGTTAGAGGTACGGTACTTAAACCACTTTTCTGTTAAAATTACTTAAAAATATTTTCATTTGAAATTTAAGAACTCCTTTCCAATAAATCTTCAAAAGCAGTCAAATAGTTGAAAGTTATTTCAGAATCAAATTCAAATCACAAAAGAGCGAGAAATGGAATTTCTTTAAAGTTAAAAGGATAAAATCTTCTGAATAATTTCATTCTTTTTGGAAAATTCCAAGGAAATATTTCGGACAAATCTCCATCAGAAATATTTAAACATTTATCATCTGTAACAAAAATATATTAACTTTTAAAGTAGTTTTCGAGCAATTTCTTCCTTCTCATATATTTTAGAATTCCCACAAGAATCTAAAGCGGGAAGATAAATCTAAGGCACATGAAAACAGATGGTAGACAGCAATCCACGCTTTTTAAGTAAGGGTAAAATAAAGGATGTTTTACTTTTAAGAAAATTATACATAAATATAAAACTGAACATTTCATATAACTGCTGTAATATGTTTAAAAAAGGATGCAGAGTATATTAAATAGAACCTTATTAGTTTTCTGATAATTGAATATGAGATAAAAATCGTTAATTTAATATTTGAACCACAGATTCATATTTGTGATGCTCTGAAAGCTCTTGAGGATTATATTGAGTTAAAAGTTAATGATAATATAGCGAGAAGCTACCAAATTGTACTGTCTACTCATGTACTGCCTTTGTTAATTGACTGTGACTTCAGATTTGTCCTTAATATCTGTCATGAATCTTCTGATATAATATTAATTTCATGATTTAAGAACTTATTTACTTCCATAATTATATATTATATTCTTTTCGGGACTTTGTAATTTCAATCTATATAAAATTGCAAAGGGGTTACCTTAAATACTAAATTGTCACATTCTTTGAGATTGTGATTTCTAACTATATAAAATAGTAAAGGTATTACTTGAAATATTAAATTATATGTTATATTCTTCGTGGGACACTGATTATGATTTCAGTCTATATAAAATTGTAAAAGGATTACTTGAAATATTAAATTATCTATTGCACTCATTGTGGGATAGTGATTGTGATTTCAAACTATATAAAATTGTAGAGGGATTAGCTGGAATATTAAATTTTATGTTACATTCTTTGTGGGACACTGATTGTGATTTCAATCTATATAAAATTGTAAAGGGATTACTTGAAATATTAAATTGTATGTTACATTCTTTGTGGGACATTGATTGTGATTTCAATCCTTACAAAATTGCAGAGGGATTACCTGAAATATAAAATTTTATGTTTCATTCTTTATGGGAAACTTATTGTGATTGCAATCTATATAAGATTGTTGCATAGGTGTTATCTAAAAAGCTAAAACTATTTAAGCAATTATTTTTTTAATTACTTGCTACTTAAATTAAATCCAAAAGCTGTACAGAAAAAAATTCTGTGACATGATAAACAAATCAGGTATATCGTTGAATTCGAATTGGTTGATTAATTTGACAAATAAAGTCCGAGCAAATTCTACTTTTTTAGTACAGTACACGTGTGGTTTCTATGCATGTTATGCACAATTCCCCATCTGATGAATAAATAATCTGATTTAATTTACTTAGTTCCTAATGTACATTTAAATAGGCATTTTTATAAAAACAGTTTTGAAGGTTATTCAAATACAATTAGCCGAGAACAGCTTTCAACTTTTAGTCAAAATGAATTATTGATTTTACCTCTCAGAAGCAAATCAAATTTATTTGATTTTAAATATATAAGGTAGTCATTTAGCGAAGTGATCTGCAATTAACTGAACAAACATAACGTTCTTATTTACTAAAGGGGTTTTGAGAATGGGCTGATTTTGATTTTTTATTGTAAAATAAATTCTTCACTTCTAAAGCATCTTTAAGTAGTCGTAGCATTTCGCATTTAATGCTCTTAGAAATTTCGCTGAAGAGGAAAACAAAGAAGACAGAAAAGGCTAAAATATAAAAATATCATCTTTATACCGTTTGAAAAATTAGTATTGATTTAATTTAGAGCTTTACGGTCATGTTATGGCTGTAATAAATATTTATCGGACCTAATTTTTTAATTCATTAAATTGATTTCAATATATATATATATATATACATAATCCTTTAATCATTTTGCTGGTAATTTTTCATGTTAAGTATATATCTTACTTATTGGTTGTGAAGTATAAATTCGATAAAATAAAACATTTTTACTTCTTGTATTCCATCCTTATTTTTTAAAGTTTTTAATTTTTTTATTTTGGCATTTTAAATCATATAAAAAGATAATTAACCCTTAAATGACTTTGAGGTCTATCTGAGCATAACAAGTCTTGGTTATATTTTGTCAGAGGCTTTTAATACAACATTTAGGGGAACTAGTGAGTCCGTGGTGGCCTGGTGGTAAGGTCTCGGCATCGGAACCGGGGGGTTTCAAGTTCGAGACTCGATTCTACCGAAGAACCGCCGTTTGAGGGTGTTTCTTGCACGTTAAATCTGTCAGGCCAAACGTCTTCCCGTTGGTGTGGTGTGGAGAAGGGGGTGCCAGTTCAGGTGTCATCCTCGTCATCTGACTGTGGTTCAAAATTACGATGTCCCTCCCAAAGTAGCCCTCTTATTTCTCTAAAACAGGACATTGATATAACTAAACTAAACAGGGCGACTAGCATTATGCATAACTTTAAAATTTCTTTCGTCTTTTGATCTACTGAATAAAGTTTAATCATACGTTTTTCATGATGTAAATATTTGTATAAAAACTATTTTTGAAAATAAAACTTTGACATTTAGAGAGCATTAACTGCATATTTTACAAATTCCACATTGAAAGTATGCACGAAATGACATATACACTGTAAATGATACCACGAATTAGCACTATTTTCTTCACAGGCAATAGATGCACTATTTATACATTGAATCACGGAAGTGCAGTTTATAATGTTCCGCCTAACATTTGTTCTTAAGCGTTTACCCAGTTTACAGTAATTGAGAAACTAAACGAGGATTCATCATTAATTAAGGATTACTTTTGTAAGTCTCAGCAATATTTACAGAATTGAAAAAAAAAAATCAACAGTAAAAATTTACATCGTCATTAAAATTGTAATTTTTTGGATGGAAAGTTTTGCCAACATGGTATTTTCTGAATATTTTGAAACAGAAATCTTGGCTATCAATCTGTCAAACAATTGACCAAATGGGCAATCAACACAAACTAAATTATAAGAAAAAGCAATGTATAGATGATCGTTAGAAATAGATAGTAAAATACAGGAAGGCTTGTCTAGGTTAAACGATTGTAATTAGAGAAAAACTCTTTGTTTTTAAGAATAAAGCTGAGCGAGATTTGGATACTTGAAAAAACAATTTACCGTTCAATTAAAGCAAACGTTTTTTTATAATTTTTTTTATCCATTTAGAAGTAAGAAAAATTTTTCTTTTTAGATATAATTACATTTTCTAATGCTATGAACTTTTTTCACGGGGAATAAGGCAAAAAATGTACTTTGTGGGATAATGCCAAACAATTTGGTATGCAGTATTGTTTATACAAAACGATTTTCTGATATCTAATTTCAGTTAATTAAAGGAAAAGTTTTGCTATCTGGACTAAAGTTGGTAATTTGGATTATTTTTTTCTATGCGTAATTGAATATCACTTTTTTGTTTTGAATGAAATATTAAATGCTGTCTTAATAATTTAAACAATTCAGGTAATTGATTTATTTAAAACCTGAAACAATCATTACAATTCAGCTTTCATTTGTAACTTTAAATTAATTTCTTATATAAAATGTTTTTATTTCAAAATATTTTTAACTAAATATCAAAGATGGTTGAATCCATTCGTACTGTTTGTTTATATTTTTGGTATTTAAATAAAAGAATACATTGCTCATTATAATATTTGGATTTTACTGAGCCTAGTAAGTAGCGGTTTAAAGATTCTTTACCAAAAGGGAGAATTTACGTTAAAGAAATGAATTACACAGACGCTGTTACATTGCATAACGGCATATAATTTAATGTCCTGCAGTATTTTTCTAAATAAAATACACAGGGCCGCGGTGGGTCTCGGCTTCGGAACCGGAGGGTTTCAGGTTCGAGACTGAATTCCACCGAAGATCCGTCGTGTTAGGGGGTCTGTTGCACGTTAAATCTGTCAGGCCAAATGTCCTCCCGCTGGTGTGGCGTGGTGTGGAGAGGGGGGTGCCAGTTCAGGTGTCATCCTCGTCATCTGACCGTGGTTCAAAATTGCGAGGTCCGTCCCAAAATAGCCCTCGTGTTGCTTTAAACGGGACGTTAAACTAAACTAAACTAAATAAAATACAGTGAAGTATTTCTTTCTTTAATTTAGCAGTAAAACAGAGTCTTGAGTTTTATGAATATTAAAATATAGACTTTTATATCATAATATTTAATTCTTATCTACAAAGAAGTATTTCGCAAAAAAGCTGTAAAAACTAAATTTTTAAAAATAAAAAGGTTTATTTTAAATAAATGCATCTTTTTTGTTATAAAGAAATATTTTTTGTTATTTATGCTGATAACTTAAGAAGTTATCTCGTCAATTTTAAATGTAACATGTGCATTGTAATTTAGATTTTCTTTCATATTTAATTCGATTTTCCCTTTTTACTTACAAGAGCTGTTTTTTGACTTCATGCTTAGTTTGAAAAGTCCGTCACTGTATTCAGTTAATTAGAACACAAATGTTACAAAATTCTCCATTCCTGTAAGCAAAATAATATGTTTTTTTTTTATCTCACATCATTTAAGATGTTTGATAGCTTTTTAAGGAAAAGGAGAAAATTTTTCCCAATTAGCTACAGAAATAGTCTTAATTAATCTGAAGTTGTGGTTTAATTTTTTTTGTTATTTGGATATTTTCCTACCTTTAAATATTTTAACTAAAATGTCGTAATCTTTAGTAATACTTTACACTTTTTATTTAATTTAACGAAGCTTCGAACTTTTAAATTAAGATTATAAAACCATGTAAAACATTAAACTAAAAAGGATTTTCTTCAGAAAAGGAAAAAATAAACTAATATTTCCCATCCTTTTTAATATTTTTTTTTCTAAAAATTAACATGTTTTAAGAATTATTTTTCTTTCAGTTGAAACATTTTTTTTTCCGTTTTCAGCATTTATACTATTAAATTTATTTATGTTAAATATTTATAGTGCTATCTTTTTGAAATCTTCAACAGTTTTAGTTAAAGAAAAGTTAGTTAAAAAATTTTTTTTCAGGAGTTTCAAAGATAAAGTTATTTTAGCTACACTAAATAACTGTACTTTAGATTTTATATAACAAAACACTAAATTAGCAGTTTACTAAAATGTCTGTTACATGAATACGCAGATAGTGTTCATGATAAAAAAAATATAAATGAAAAATAGGAAAATATAATTTTTAAAACGGTTTTTAATGAAAATTATAAGATCGAAAAGAACATGAATTTTTAATTTATTAAAATTAGTTTCAATAAATATGTCAGGTCTTTAGAGTAATATTTTCAAGAATGCTTTTTGAAAAACACAGAATCGGTTTTCTATGCGAACAATGTTATAGAATTCACTTAAATGCTGAAATTTCCATTCAATTTTCTTTGGAGAAGAAATGCGATTTTTTAAACTTAATTAAATTATTAGAAATTTCTTACTCCTTTATTTATAAATAAAAAAATCATGAAAAGACTTGACTTACTCTAAATTATAAATTTCTTATAATATTTTTTCATATCATAAATCTATTACAGTATTGTAGCAAGATTTCGATAAAATGTCACTGTACATTTGAAGAAACTATACATTTCTATAAATGATTTTTTGAATAGATTTGAAGAATTTTAAAACATAAGGATAGAAAAATTATTAGTACTCTGATCTAATTAAAAAGGTTTCAAGGCAAGAGTAGACTTGCCGTATATAAATGTTTTAATAACTGTTCCTTGAACTGAAAAAATAAATGATTTTAAAAGGAAATACAGTAAGAAATTGTTAACAAATTTAAATATTAACGGTAAGACCTCTTTGAAAATTTTATAAAGAATTTGGAAATTGATTATTTAAAGGTATTTGGAAAACAATCCTATTCAGTTGATTTTTTTAATACAACAATCTTGAAAAAGAGTTACATCGAACACATAGTTTTGTGAAGTCCTTACAAGCCGTAATCAATTAGTTGCGCAATTGATCGCTTCATTGAGTAGCTGGGTATGGATTCAATGGAGCCTGCTAACTAGCGGCCATTAGTAGCACAACTGAGTATTGATATGCTTTCGGCAAATTTACTACCAACTTTTTCTTGCCCCAAACCATGATAGGGCAATAAAGTTGATGCTACTGATTAGTCTCGGAGAACTAGTGTCATCACTGATTATATGATGTAATCACTCTCGCATATGAAAAGCGCTTGAACCTTGCTCTCTCAGTTATAATTCTTCACTTGTTTTTAGCTGTGTCTATTTTGCTTGCTATTTTGTGACATTTTTATCCTTTTCGCGACGGGAATCGCTAACGCGCGCTTACCGCTGAGGCCGGCAGTTTCTTTTGCGAGTGTCTGTCCAGGGCCGGAGGATTTTTTGCAGTTAAGCCTAAATCCATGAATTTACCGAAGTATCAACGCATTGTTTAATAATGCTCTGTATAGAACGGCATATGCTTTTTTTATACATTTATATATATTTTATTTACTTAAGTCATTTCTTGTTTAAATATATATTTTACACATGTTATTTTCAATCCTTACTTTAATGCCGTTTCGGCATTGCAACGGTAAAAACAGAAAGAATTCACGTCTACAAAATCTAATTATCCACTAGACAGGACTGCAAACCGAAATAACCAACGCTCTAGCGAAAATAAAACTCCCTATTTACTATAAACAAATACCACGTGCGAATTTAAAGAGCCGTCATAAAGCATTTCATTCGGAAGCATTTATTTCCCCTATGTTTATATAATCGAAAACCACGTGTATATGAGTCATGCTTCTCTCATTTCGAGTAGAAGGTCATATCTACATGTATCTGAAACCATATGGACATACAATGCCATTTTGTGCCGAAAATTACATTTTTTAAAACGTTCTAGGACACTGGCACAAATGTGTGACGGCCGGCGGTGAACGAGAAAAGGATTTGTCACGCCGGTGTGTCGGCCTGGAAATTAACGTGTTTCTTGCTGGCACGTATATGTGCCAGTAGGCGCGAAAGGGTTATAAAAGCAGGTAATCGCAGGATAAATAGGAGCAACAAACAAAACAGGCAAAAAAAAAAAAACCCACAAAAAAACAGCTACTAAAAGCAGGATGAATTCAAAATATGTAATTTTGGCGCTCACAAAAGCAGGCTATCTTCCAAGCAGGATAAGTAAATATAGGATGATTTTGCATTTTTCTCGGAAGTTTTTTTCTTAGAAGAGCAAACAGAAGAAATTCCTCTAAGGCTCCCTTTTCTCAAGCTCTATTCGCCAGTATGCATTCAGGGGTTATTTAAGAGACGCGTGATCATTTGCACGATTCTTAATAGCTACAAAAACTTGTGGCTCAATAAATTCCATGGCTAGTTGCCTCACAAGTTGCGTTCAACTAATAGTGCTTTTAGAGAGAAAATTAATTCGGATACTCTGTCTCGAAATTCCTATAATATTTTGGGCGATAAATCCCCAAGGAATTAAAATGTGTTATATTTGAATATAAATAATTCTACTGGGAAAGCTAAATTTAGAGTTACAACCGATCGCAGGAATTGAAAATTAAGTAAAAAGTGATTTTCGTTATGTGTATAAATTATAAAGCTATATAAGCGAAGAAGCATGGAATCTTGAGATGATTTAATAAAAACTTATTACAGTACACTCTCGAGTATCCAGCTTAATATGACGGATGGATAGGCCTGGTAACAAAAACGCTGGACAAGCTGGATTTATATGAACTCCTTTCTTTGCCCACCAATACCAGAAGACAAATTTTTTGTACCAAAACATGCTAATATAATTCGCATTTTCTCTCTTACTGGGTACTAATAGCTCCATTCATGATTAAAACTTATTATAGTACAGGCCCTAGTATCCGACTTAATACAACGGAAGGATAGGCCGGATAATAAAAACGCTGGACAAACAGGATGTCTATGAAATCATTTCTTTGCCCTTCAATACTAAAAGATAATTTTTTTTGTACCCAAACATACTAACATTATACGCGTTTTCTCATTATTGGGTACTAAGACCTCTTTTCATCTCAAACCATGTAGAATGTGAAAGGTTTATCTTATTTTTATTCCACTTTCTCCAGTTTGTGCAACATGTTCCTTTTTCATTCCTACCCGATATTTTACCAGCTCTCCACGGTACTTTTCTTAACTTATAACTCCGAAGTTATATTTTTCCTGTTATACCATAGTCTAGCCAGTGTGATGAACGTAATTTCTCTTCCAAATTCACAGCAATACGTTTTCCTTTATCACCCATTTTGAAACATTTACTGTGGTACACTTAAAAAACAACATTAAGCATATCTCAAGAGCAATTTACAAATACTGTATGTACTGTGGAATCTTAATTAGGGGTAGCAACAGCATCTCAGGTCCATTACAGACTGACGAAATAATGAACAACAAGCAGAACACTGCTCTTTTCCTGTCACAATTTGTTTTTTTTACACTACTGGTATTCTGATGATGATTAGGTGTGTGCCCAAAGTGGCGTTACACCGGTGAAAAGCTTACAATTACAATTAAAAAAATCTAATTTAAATAGCGATCAAAAGACTCGCTATTCAAACATAACTTTTGCATCTTGTACACGTGCATAAAAGAAGCTAAAGGCTGAGCCAAAAAAAAAAAAAAAAAAAAAAAAAAAAAAAAGCAAAGAGAAAGAAAAAAAAAACTTAGAGGGAAAGACAAAAAATAATAAGAAAAATAAAAAATGAAAAATAATAATAAATAAATAAATAAAAACATATAAATAAATATAAAAATATAAATAAAGAATAGTCCATTATCCGGAACAAAAAGCTTCAGATACAGAGCTCTTCCTGCAATTTTATAAATAGAATATTCTCCACTTTTAGCAGGGCTTGAATTTCTTTCAAAAGGCAACGAAAGGCAAAATATAAAGTCCATTTAAAGTCTAAAACTGGTAAAAAACATTTACACTAAAAATGATTTGTCACAAGGTATAACCGAGAAGGAGTTCTTTTCCTTTTGCCAAAAAGAGAAAAAAAATGGAGTGCAAGGCGATTCAGATAGGCGATAATAGGATAAATTATTATTCCGTTTGGAAAATTTTGCTTTCGTTGTGAAACAGGAAATCCAAAATATTTTGGGCTTCAAAAGACAGTTTATTATTTGACAAAATTTGAGAGATAAGTTGATGTGGTTTAATAAAATTTCTGAGGTGTTGAAGAATAGGGCAATGGAAAATGTTGTGGGGAATATCGTCATAATCATTACCACATCTACAACTACAGTTCCTCAGATTGAATCTTTTAAGGTAATGCGGGGAAAGTCCATGGTTAGTGGGGGCTAACCATGGACTGGGCTAAATATTTATTGTCAATGCATCTATTTCTTTTTACTTGAGTAAATATATTGAAAGTAAAGCGGCCTGTTTCATTATTTTCCCATCTTGATTGCCATTCATCAATGAGGATTTTACGAAGACGATTTTTGATTGATATGTCGGATTCTCCAAGGTCATAGTCTATTTTAGGTTTAATCGTAGCAGCTTTGGCAGCCAGATCAGCTAGTTCATTGCCTTTGATACCAATGTGGGCTTTAACCCAATGTAGTGAAATATTATCATCTATCAGACTTTTAACATCTTCTATTAAATTATTTTTTGGATTAAATTTTTGCAGAGCCTTTAATACACTCAGGCTGTCAGTGAAAATATGATAATGCAAATTCGGTTTGTTATGGTTTTTCCAATTTAAAGCTTGATATATTGCAAAAAGTTCTGCTTGAAAAACTGAGCAGTGATTTTCAAGTCTAAAATGAAACTCTTCAATTTTATCTTCTCCCTCAAAAACACATACACTACTGGTAGGTGATCGCAGCAGAGGTCCGCTTCCAATGCCTTGGCAATGCAACACCTTGCCTTCCCCATTTAATTATGATAAAAGAAAACTAGGCCGGATGTCTCGAACCGAATACGAGCCTTATCCCGAACCTTATTTAATTAATTAGTAAAACTTTTAAGTAGATGTTTTCTGATTCCTCAAAATTTTTATTTATAAAAAATGCATTTATTTAAATTGACATGAAAACATCGTAGACTGCAGAAAATGTGTGGAGTATAATTATATCATTAAAAAATAAAAAAAAGGTAAAACCAACATCACGATGTAGTTCTAACTATAAGAATGAAGTATGCATATACACCTACTATTTGGAAAGAGTTTTTTCATCGTAGGTGTAATAAAAGTATTTAACTTTTACAAATATTAAACGACGAAATATTTTCTGTATAATAAAGATAATGATACTGCCAATTTGTATTTATAAGTTTATAGCAGTGGAATTCGCGTAAAAGTGAAAAATTTATAAATGAATACAAACAGTTTCGAATAAAAAACGTTTCTCAGAACAAAAAAAAAAATTAACAATCGTGTTAATTCTCGCAACAATTCGTGTTTATAAAACATATAACTTTATATCATGTAATTTAAAAAGAAAATACTCATATTTTATGCTTGAGAAATTTGAAAAAGAAAAAAAAACGAACGCTTTACTAAAGACCATGAAAATATTAGAAACATTTTCTTTTATAAAGCAGAAGTTGTTGATGCTTATTACTGTCTTTTGTTCTGTAAATAAGTTACTTGCTTTTTTTTCGTTCTCGAACCTAACAGCGGTTGACTGTAATTTTCTAGCGAAATGACTCGAATGTTAACAGAGAGTTTCTCAGCCCATAAAGTTAGACAATGCGTTGTGAGGTTCTGAAATATTATATCTAGAAGGGAGAAACATCAAATTATGTTCATCGAGATGAGACAATGTTTTACTTTTAGGTGTTAAGAAAAGCCTTTCTTCTTTCACTGATTTAACCATCATATAGTCTACAAAACTATTAAAATGATTAACTGTAAACAAGAAAGCGAATGAAAATATTTTTGACAGATAATGATCTTTTTAGGAATTTTTTAACATTTAAATTTACTTGTTTCAAGTTTGTAAAGATAACAATTTCGTAACAAATTATACTCTCATTTCCAGATGTGCGATATAGGATTAAAATATTGAGCATCATGTATTTTCGATATAAAATTTTTTAATTAATATATTTTTAAAACTTAATTTCTAGTTAATTCTTAACCAAAATAAATTTTGATTGAACTCTAGTAGTGAATCAGATTATGAGTAAAAAAAAAAACAACAATAGATCTTAAGATTTAAAATGATTACTCCTCATATGTTACTCCTTTTTGTTTTGCATTCTTCAGAGATCCAAGGGCAATATTTTCAACTCTACGACCAGAGAAAGAATTCTTTTAGAATTCTCTTCGTTCGTGGAAGAAATTTATTTCAATTCCATTCATTTTAAGCATTCATATTTAATTAGTGAAGCTTTATTAACTGAGTAGCGTAGATGTTATTCAGACACTTGAAAAAGTTGAGACGATGGCATACCAATTTTTTTTTTTGAAAATTTTTGAGCATCTCGTATCTATGGAAATTTAGCTGTGCAATCAGGTTTCGAATGTGAAGGGATGAAATTGCAGCAAGTTGAAAATTGAAAACCACATCTCGACAGAAATCATATGTTCAATTTCGCAACATTTTGCCCAATAGCTTGTCTATTTGGGAATTCATAACCCTTCAAACTATTTTGTGACCACTCTGAATTCTGATCCAAAAGCGTTTGATTGATTTAAAGGGTAGATAAGACTTACCGAAAGAAATGCGCTTTTCATATGACCATATCAGTGAAAATTTTAAGTGCAGCTTCTAGAGATAGTTATATGAAACAAAATATATTAGCCAGTTCTAACTTTTTAAAAATTAAGGTTATGATGAAAGTAGTATGATTTTGAGCGGCATTGTTGAAATGAGAAATATATGATTAAGATAGGAAATAAAGAGTGTCCCAAAATAAGCACAAAATTTGAATTCGTCACCATTCATGCAGTAATGTGTTGACAACCCTATTAAAAATTCGTTTGCTAACTGATAGTTTTGGATTAATAAAAATAGAGCGTTTCACGATAGAACAACGTCTTTTCATTGCTGAACAATATTTCAAAAATAATCAAAGTCCTGCAACGGTTCAAAAATTTGAGAATTGTTCCGCGTAATTTCACACCATTAGATTTCTTTCTATGTCAATAAGACCAAGCATTGAAAGACGAAATTTAATCCCATTTACGCAAAATGAAAAATTTTGACACGAGTGTGCTAGTGCCATCAAAACCGCGGAGGCCATTGACCCTACGTATTATTCCATACTTATGCCTGTCCTATGTATTTCCTGATTCAATAAAAGTTTAAAAATTGAAAGGAAAAAAAAAAACGTGTTTTTTATTTTTTACAAATCCTGAATTAATATGTTGTTCTATCGTGTAACGCTCCATTTTTACTAATAAGCTATTATAGTAAATGGTATTTTAATAGGGTTGCCGACACTTTAGTGCATGAATTTAAATTTTGAGGTAATTAGGGAATACCTTTAAGAAGACGATAAGTAGCAACGCCTTGATATTGTGAAAGATTTCTAAACATTAGCATATATTCCTTTTTGAATGTTTTGAGAAATTGCATGATTTATTTTGGCATATATTTCGGTGTTAATTACATTAATTATAAATTTATTTTTAGGTACTTGCAAGAAAGCTCATATCAGGACATTTCAAAGTTTTTAAAATAGTGCTATCTGTATTCTTAATTGCTGTCTTCTGAAAGAAGATAAGCATTAATAGTATTTAAACCCCTAATCTTATTCCTGACAAATTATTCGCAGGTATGCGCATCTTCCAGTAATTTAACATTATTTAATATAGCTGCAGTTTTTAAATGTCACAGTGCTGTTGACGGAAGTTTCGAGAAAAACAATACATTTTGTATTTTTCAAATTCGTTGTGTTCATTTTTTATTCCCGAAAAATTATTCGCAGTTATGGTTATCTTTCAATCATTTAACATTATTTTATACTACTGTAGTTTTATACTGTTAACAGAAACTTCGAGAAAAACAGTAAATTTTGTATTTATCAAATTTGTTGAGTTGATTTCTTGTAACCTCTTCCTTGACAAATCATTCGTACGTATGGGCATCTTTCTGTCATTTAACATTATTTAATATTACTGTGATTTTTTGATTGTTACGATATTGTGAAAAGGTGTTTTAAGAACAGTAGTAAATTTTATATATTTCAAATTCTTTGCGTTGCATTAGATTATACAGAGCTTTACAACTACGAGGGGTGATCCAAAAAAAAAAGATAGATAGAAAGTAAAGTATATAGAAAGTAGAAATTGTGGATGGGAATATTGTTACCCAGAGTAGAGATAGGTAGCGCTACTTGTCTTAGACCGGTCGTTCGAACAGATAGTGTTAATACCCAGACTTGGAAAAGCGACAGTAATGACAGGATGTCTAGAGAAGTGATCTCTCTCAGAAGTGCAAGCCGTGATACGATTTCTATGGGCCAAGAATGTGCCCCCATCGGACATTCACAGACAAATCGTTGAATTGTAAGGGGTCGAAACAATGAGCAGAAAACAGGTAACGAAATGGTGTCGTTCTTTAGAAGCGGGGAGAGAGATTGCTGGAAACGTTTATTTTGGAGGTCTGGAGTCACCGCTCATTCAGCCCTGCTTTGGCTCCAAGTGAATATTTCCATTTGTTGGCATTGAAAAAACACTTATCCGGAACAAAATTCATATCAAACGGTGATGTTCAGAAAAGATCCAAGAACTGGTTCAATAGTTAGGGACTTAATTATTACCAAAACGGGTTAAACAAATTGATTCAACGGTGTGACAAATGCTTCAACAGGTTAGGTGATTATTTATATAAGTGACCTCCACATATACCTCTTGATGAACATTTGTACCCTGTATCTATTGTTAATAAAGCATTTTCCCTTTGTCTTGAAATTTTTTTTGGATAACTCTTATTTTGGGTTTCATAAAATTTTTAAAGAATCATTATTCATGCTGCTAGAATTTATATTTGAATATGGTCCAAATTTATGTCCAAAGAGCGTGATTTTATCACTTAAGCTGATTTTAGGAGATAAAGTCTAACTAAACGATGGGAATCAACTATAGTTTCAAGATTAATGTCTATTGAATGAAATAAGACTGAAAAGTTGATGCCTAATAAGTTAACTTCATATTATAATAAAAAGTAGAAATTACAGGGAATAAAAATGAAAAAAAAAAAAAAAAAACCCGAAGTGTTAACATTTGAGAAATTATTATTAAATTTCTTCCCTACTTCTTGTAACTTTCACCAATCATTTTGAGTTAAGAATAAGGAGGGTGACAGGACGCGAAATGAGCCAGCCTCATACAATTTTATTCAATTACAAATGAGATCTTTGGAAGTTCTAGAAAAATAAAAGAGTTGATGAGAAGAAACAAGACTTTCTTGTCTTTGACGAGAAAAGAAAGGATTATTCCCCAAAAGGAATTTCTTTTCCTCTACTCTGTTTATTTCACCCAATCTCGGAAAAGCCTCTGTTTTAGTAGCTGGAGAAGAAAATAACTTCCACTAAGATTTGTATTTTCTCTAACTTGTGCTTGTATTTATTCTAGTGAAACTTTTTTTATTCTTTTTATCAGTTTGTGAATATAATTTTTATATAAAACTTACCCAAATAGTCTTTGAGAGTAATTTTTTGATTATTGTTATTATTCCAACATCCTTCGCTTTAAATATTGATTTTTTGTTTGATTTTCGGTTAGTAGTGAAAAATTTATTTAGATGCTAAATTGACCATAAAATTATGTTTATTGATAACTGTCTAAGAGCCATAAGGCTGAAACTAAGGGGATAGGTTTAGGATTATATTGCTAATTCCTGCATATTTTAGAGTGTTTAGAGTGGAAGTGATATACACATGCATTTATTTAAATCGAGGAAAGTGCTACTTTTTAAGTGGGTTTAAGATCTAATTGGGAGATTAGATCCATGTTTTTCGTTGTGATGAAAAAAATGGTTTCTTTAATCTTGTTCCTTTTATAGACATAAATTCGGAAATAACTCTTTATAACATCTATAATATTCTGAAATGAAATGTACCAAAAAGAGATAACGGAGATAATTTTTAAAAGAAGCCGGAAAAATAAAGTACTCTCTATTTCGCTTGTTTTAAAAGTCTTCCTTCAAAATATTTACTCTCAAATTTAATATTTAAGAAGTGCCATTATTAACACATGAACAAATTGCTCATCGGTTTGATAAAGGACATCTTGGAGAAGAAATTTTATAGCAGGTATATTTACATCTAATTAGAATAAGTAATGGATATAAGCTAAATGCCATTTTAGAATACCATACCGCTTTATTTGCATGTTATGCATTTTCGTCCGCTTTAATCTTATTTATGATTGCTATTTATTAATCTTAATCGATTTTTATATTATAATAGAACATCTTTTTTATCTGGAATAAGGCCTTGAAATTTTCTAATTTATTAGGTATCAAGCACTTATGAATATAATGATGATTGATTATCACTCTTCTGACACTTAAATCTTAACTAATATTGCTGAAGATGAATGAATAATTCCTGGTTTTGATCTTTAAAAGGCAATAGGCAGAATATAGAATCAATAAAAGAAACATGAAAAAATTAACAAGTAGTTTTTTTCATACATAAAGTAATATTATCTTATTTATTTAGCCAATTTTAGTTTATTTTTAAAACTTAGATGGGAAATTCTTAGAAAGATCTTGAATTTCTTTCATATTTTGAAATATTCAGAAATAAAATATCCTTATTGGATAAACTGAGCATCATATATAATACTTTTAATACTTTCCTGAGAGCTATTTATAAACGAATCTTGCTGCTTTTAACCTTGTTCAGATGACAAGGGAGAAAGCTCAGTCTAGATATTCGTACTAGATATCATCCAGTATTCATTCACTCTAGATATTAGTACATCCCATTTACATGAGAATAGTTGACCTTTGATAATAGTTTTTAAGATTATACAGAATGGAATTTTGATGTAATTGGCTACCTATTGTTAGGCTCCAAACTGCAGACCTTAAAAGGAAGTCATTGCCTATCTCGTAAAAACTAATATCATTTAAAAATCGCAGGAATTTTCTAAATTTTGTTTAATCATGAATTATATTGCAATTTTCATTATTGAATTTGATAGGAATTTCCATACAATTGAAATTTAAATTATTTCCTGTACACATGTCTATTTAATAAATCCAGATTTTTTTCTAAACAGTACACCATATATATGGAAAATACAAATTAAATAAAGGTATTAAAGTGAGAAAAATGCATTAAATACTGTCTTCCTCTTTCTCGTCCTATTCTAAGCCACGTGAGGATAGTGTAGGACTGAATGGAAATTATGAATAAATTCTTTCTAAAGGAATTGAATGGAAATTTTCATCATTATACTTGAGGGAAATGTTCACACAATTGAAATTTCAATTTAAATTACATTTAAATTAAATTGCATTTTTTAAATTACATTTAAATGCGATTGTCTTCTTTTAGAACTATTATTAGTCACATGGGAAATGTACAAGAATGAATAGAAATTGTGAATAAATTATTTGTGAATGAGTTTATGACATTTGATTGAATTTCCATATAATTGAAATTTTAATTACTTCCTACGCACATGTCAACTAAATATATCAAATTCAGAATTTTTTTGAATAAAATATATTATTCAAACAAAAAATATCGATTCTGTAATGGTATTAAATAGGGAAAAGTACATTTAAAAGCGATTGTATTCTTTAAAAACTATTATTAGTTTCACAGGGGAAGTACAAGACAGAATGGATGTAGTAGATAAATTCCTCTCATTCATGTCAAAGGATTTAAATTGGTACTGTCCTTAGATTCTGAAAGTTACGTAGGTAGCTCCATTTGACATTTTCATACCTGAAATGCTAAGTAATTAAATTCCTACTAACTCAATGTTTCCCACAAATCCTCGGCACATTGGAGCAAAAGGATGTGACGTTTTGAATTTACTTGTGGGACAAACGAGACGAGTCAAACGAAGGATAATGTTTAAATCCTGGATATACGCACTCCAATGTATGAAACGAAGAGTAAATTTAGAATCCTTTCGAGGTTCAAAATGAATGACAGGTTTATTTTAAGGAGGCGTTTTCTCTGAAACTAATTAATACGGGCAATAAAATTCTATAATCTTTTCTGCAATTGATGGCATTTAAATTTTTCTTGATAAATTTCATTCTTAAAACATGTAAGGTTATCATCCAATAGCTTCTCTACTTCAGTATCAATGAACTAAAGGATTTTGAAAAAAACAAGTCATTAAAAACGCAATTAGTTGAATTGATAATAAGACTTTCAAATAGAAATTATATATATATATATATATATATATATATATATATACTGAAGTGACAAAAGTCATGGGATGACTGTTAATATCGTGTCGGTCCTCCTTTTGCCCGGCGAAGTGCAACAACTCGTCGTGTCATGGAGTTCACAAGTCGTTGGCTGTCTGTATAGACGTCCATAATTGTGAAAGTGTGGATGGTGCAGGAGTTTGGGCACGAATGGACCTTTCGATGATGTCCCATAAATGCTCGATGGGATTCATATCGGGCGATCTAGGTGGCCAGATCATGCGCTGGAATTGTCCGGAATGTTCTTCAAACCAATCGCGAACAGTTCTGGCCCGGTGACATGGCACATTGTCATCCATAAAAATTCCATCGTTGAGTGGGTACGTGAAGTCCATGAATTGCTGAAAGTGATCTGCAAGCAGCTGAACATAACCATTTCCAGTCAATGATCGGTTCAGTTGCACCAGAGGACGGAGTCCATGCCATGTAAAAACAGCCCACACCATTATGCAGCCATCACCAGCTTGAACAGTGCCTTGCTGACAGTTTGGGTCCATGGCTTCGTGGGGTCTGCGCCACACTCGAACTCTACCATCAGCTCGTAACAACTGAAATCGTGACTCATCTGACCACGCCACGGTTTTCCACTGGTCTAGGGACCAGTCGATATGCTCACGAGCCCAGGAGAGTCGCTGCAGGCGATGTCGTGCTGTCAGTAAAGGCACTCGAGTCGGTCTTCTACTGTCATAGCCCAAGGAAGACAAATTTCGCCACACAGTCCTATCAGACACGTCCCTCGTACGTCCCACATTGATTCCTGCAGTTATTTGACGAAGTGTTGCGTGTCGATTAACATTGACCATTCTACACAGACGTCGGTGGTCTCGGTCGTTAAGTGCAGGTGGTCGCCCACTGCGCTGTCCATGATGGGATGTGATGCCTGAAATTTCATACTCTCGGCACACTCTTGATACTGTAGATAATGTTGAATTCACTAACGATATCCGCAATGGAATGACCCATGCGTCTAGCTCCAACTAACATTCCACGTTCAAAGTCTGTTCATTCTCGTCGTGCCGCCATAAATCACGAGAAACCTGTTCACATGAATAACTTAAACACAAATGAAAGCTCTGGAAAACGAACTGCGCATTTATACTTTTTCGCTGCGATACTACTGCCATCTGTATATTTGCATATTGCTATCCCATGACTTTTGTCACTTCAGTATATATATATATATATATATATATATATATATATA
>JAPMOQ010061498.1:1475087-1536039 GCA_026543055.1 Argiope trifasciata | reverse complement strand
TATATATATATATATATATATATATATATATATATATATATATATAACATTTTGATCAATTACGGATTCTATTATAACCCCGAATAAACGGAAGAATGATACCGAAATTGTTGTTAAAGCGAAGTCATATCCAAATATTTTCGTTGCATGAAAGGAAAAGAAAAAGAAATGTACAAAAATAAAATAAAGAAAAAATAAAGGGTGCCCCAAAATTAACGCAAGATTTGAATTTGCCAACATTCGAACAGTAAAGTGTCTCTAACTCTATTAAAAAACCATTTGACAGCTGATAGTTTAGGTTTAGTTAAAATGGAGCGTTACACAAAAGAACAAAGTGTTAGTACTAAGTTCGAATTAATTAAAAAATACAATTTTTTTTTGTTTAAATTTTTATATTTGTATTGAATTGTTAAGTACATAAGATTGGGTTATGTATGGAATTACGCTTAGGGCAAATTGCCTCCAAGACTTTGCTGGCACATACGCACTCTTTTGTCGAAATTTCCCATGTTGATTTGGATAAATGTGGTTCAATCTCATTATGAAGCTTTGTATTACCTCCTTAAAGACATGCGTGCTTGTGTGCTTTTTGTCACCGACACTTCAAATAATTTCATAAAAAGAAATTCAATGGTGTTAAATCAAGCTATCTATGGCACTAATTCTCAATTTTTTGACTTATTTCCACCAGACATTCATTATTTTAAAAATATTGTTCAACAAACAAAACAAGTTGTTCTATCCTTTAACGCTCCATTTTTCACTAACTCCAAACTATTAGCTGTCAAACAGTTCTTTAATAGGGCTGCCAACACTTTACTGAACGAATGTTGGAACATTCAAATCTTGCATTAGTTTTTGGACACCTTTATTTTAATATACTGCTATCAGCCTTTGAAAGAAAAGGTCAACTGATGAAAAGATTATATTTAATATAATCTTCTTATACTATTGGAACTGAAGAAGTTGATAGAAACAAATCGGAAACTTATTAGAGCGTAATTGCATGCGGATGTACATATAAAAGTGGAAAACTCAGATTATCGGATTTAATTTGTTTGGCTCCTCCCAAATATTTATTCGGTTATGTTTACCACTAGAAATGCATTTGCGGATATCAAAAGCAATTTGAGCCATGGGAGCATTCTTAAGAGATAGGCTTATTTATAAAACATGATTAAGTTATGCATAGTATTGCGTTTGCTCTTTTGAAGGGCTGATTTAATTCCTTCAATATTTTTCGCTTCTTCCCTTACATAAATAAGACAGGAAATCCTTTTAAGTTGGTTCAATAATATTGAAAATGTGAGGCTTTGAATAAAAAATGGAAGAACTTTCAAGATAGCTAAAGGGAAACAGGAGAGATAAATTTATGCACGAAAAAGAAAAATGGATTTTTTGAATGCGATAAATCTTATCGGATCTTAAATGTCAAAAGTTTCATTTCTGTTTTATTGAATAACTTAACATGATATTTGAAATAAAAATCATTTATGATGTTTGGTTTTGATATAATTGAAATGTTTCTCAGCTAATGTACTGTTGAGATTGTTCAATTTTATGCCTTCAAAAATTTTATCAAAATAGTGAATGTTAAACATAAACTAAAAAAGAAGAATAACAATTTTAATGAATGATTCTTTGGACTTCTACTCTTATTATAGAACAATAGCTATTTTCTGAATAATAAAAAACAAATGCCTAGATTGAATTGGAAAAAATGCTTTGGCATGAATAATATTATATTTTATCTCGTTTAAATTAATGTTTTTTAAATTTGAAATCTATATTTTTGTATATTATCCCAGGTCTATTAGTTGTATTTAATAAAATATTCTTGGAAATTTTTACTGTTTTGTAATTGAAAGAGATCAATTCCTAACTCGTTGAATATTCTAGACAATTTTAAAGCATTTCAACTGATAATGTCACTTCTAAGATACTCAACCAATCAACGCAATGCGTTATCTGTAGGCGACAATTGATGGACATGTTTTATAATTTGGTCAGTTTTCTTGTTCAGTTAGAGGAGAAGGGTTATTTTATTTGAAATTTTAGTGCACCGGAATTGTTTTATTAAGAGATAATATTACAAATACTATAAAAATCTATAGCATAATTTTTTCAGCCATACATTTGTTGATTCAAACGATATAATGTAATTATTTTTATTGCTTAAATGAATTTTTCAACTGGAAGTATGACGACATGAGGGCCTGGTGTTAAGGCTTCGGAACCGAAGAGTTTGAGTTCTAAACCCGATTCCTCTTGTGACTGGCCCACGATAAATCCGTGGGGGTGAAAGTTCCTCTCGCTGGTGCTGTGTGGAAATTGGGAGAGGGATTGACAGCTCAGGTTTCGTCCTCGCCATTTGACCTCAGTTCAAAATTACCAGGTCTGTAGCAACATAATCCAAGAGATGCTTTACAACGAATCGTTGATATAACTAAATCAAACTAAATTCAATTGTAAGTATATTTGTAGTACAAACGGCTTAGACTATAAATTTTGGAATATACTTGAAAAGAACGCTCTCATAAAAACGTACAAAGTAAGATGTGTATTTCGCAATGAATTAAAATTTAGGAAACAAATCTCAATTTCCTTTTTAATCTTAGAAAATGAAGTAGCTTAAGAAATTTATTTAAAAACGGGCAGCTTTTAAACCAAGTTTTTAAGATTGTTAATACAGTATTTCCCCACTGCATAAGCCAATACACATTCTCTTTGATTAATAATCATCAGAAACTTCATTTTTTTATAAAATTTTTAGAGCAATAATTTAAGATAATATATGCAATACCTGTGGTTACCATTTAATAAAAACTATTCGTGTTGGGAAAATTTGCCTTTTCTGAGATAAAATCGCAGGATTGAAGCATGCAATATCGTTTATAAATCATTAATTATTCACGCTAATTGAATACGATGAACACTATATTTTGTTAATGGAGTAGCTAATTTAATGTTCATTTTTAACACAGCTTTCAAATTATTCTAACTAAATCAGTTCAAATTTCTGTCAAATTAAATAAAATTATTTTTAAAAACATAATAATGTTCACCTGTCTGAAAATGAAATTAAATATTTACCATTAATTGAAACTCTTTATGTAAATAATTAAATAATTACCATTTAAAAGGAAATATTCATGTTGGAAAAGTTGCATTTTCTGAGATAAATTTGCATTATTGATGTATATAATATCGTCTAAAATTCATTAATCATTTATGCTAATTTGATATGGAAATTAGCATGCTTTTTTGTGGCGAAATTCATTTTTTCTTCTTTTCCAACACAGTTTGCAAATTATTCTATTTAAATAATTTCAACCTTATGTCATATTAAATAAAAATCTTTTTTAATAACATGATAATAGTCAATTGTCTGAAAATAAAATATCAATATTTTTCTCTGTTTCTATTGAAAGTAGCAATATTATTATTATTATATAAATTGGTAAATCAGATATTTTAATTAAATATATATATCGACTAGGAATTTTAAGTCTATTGTAGAGATTTGTAAAGTAATACTTCAGAAAATATTTGTACGTTTAATACGAATACTTTACAGTTTTATATTTAAACAAAAATTTTGTAATTAAATTTCAAAACCTAATTTTCTCTCTCTTAAAAATTTGCTACATATTTATCCAATCATGAAAACAATTTTTTATAATAACAAAAATAAAAAAATTGTTAAATAATTTTAACTGAAATAATTTATTTAACAAAAATCTTTTTGAGGAAAATAAAGTTCTGTAACATAATGGCCAATATGAAATTATAGTATATTTCTATTAAACTTAGTGGCCAAAAAAATAATCCAAAATGCATTTAATACCATTTTCTAACGAATAATAATGGTTCTAAATTCCCTTAATCCAGGAAATTTATTTAAATCTATGAATCAGGCAATCATAGTAATAATCAAATCGACCTCGTAGTAATTAAGGTTCTTCTGATATAGAAGTATGCCCGAAATTCACTGATAATGTTACGGATCACCGGTTTCGTTTGTGTGTAGTGGGTGTATGGCATGGAAACGCAATCAGGCCTTTTGTAGAAAAATAACGACCATTTTTATTTATACGAAGACTGGACAACACAAATGTTTACAGTCGAGACAAACGCAGCATCACACAGCAACGACAGTCGCCCAAAAGTAGTAACAACGTCCACAGAGAACAAAGGGGCTAGGTAGGATTCAACATGAGAGGGATCCTATAAACTTTACTCTATGGTCTCTCCAGACGGTTGAATCACTCCTCTATCTCTTATAGCTTTAGCTGCCGACTCCCTACTTCACACAATTTGGCTACTTCCCACAAAAGGATAGCACAACAATTTACGTGGCAATTCAGTACTCCACCGTTGCTTCGGTATTCTCTCGGCTACTCCGACTACTATTCACCACAGCTTCCGATCTCGACTACTCCACGACGTCTCACAGTTTGGGAGTGCCTGCCTTTATAGTTACCGGGAGACGGGGCTAGAAATATCTGAGCCAATCAGGGTGTATCTGGACTTATCCCGGTTCCTAATGGATGGATCCACTAAACTCGCGATGTAACGAGTATTATCATTTGTTGCCAATGTCACCAAACGGTAGCCAAGCTCTGAGATCACTAATTCGACACCCGGGCACGACCAAATATAGATGACAGAAAAAAGTATTTCCTATTATGATATTATTCGTGCAGGGAAGCAAAATTACAGGTTAGCAGTCATAAACTGACCATTACACATGATTTTCAGAGGCAATATACTCATAGATTTCTGTTCCACTCCTCGAAAAATTAGGAAAATCTCTGGAAGCCATCCAAATTCCAGCAAGAATTTTGTTCTAACAGTGTTTGAATAATGCTTATTGAATGCACAGCCAAAGGATAGAACCCATAATATTTTTTCTCTGTATAAGGTTCTCAGCATTGCTATTCCTTGCCTTTTATTTCTAATAGGCCTATAATACTCTATTTTTACAAAATCTGCTTAGTTTTATTTGAAAACTTTCAAATAAACATATGATAGAACTATGATAATTTGATGGAAATTCAAGCAGATGACAGCGGACTAACATAAGGGTCACATATGAGAGGATAAGGGTCATATAAAAACGAATTTCGTTAATGAAAACGAATTTTATTTATGAATTACATAGTAAATTGCTCTAATTTTAAAATATAAGCAACAGTCTATTTATTGTCTGAATCGTTCTAAGGTCACTTACATATGCATTTTGAATCGTGAATTGCTTTCCTTTCAAAGGTTCCTGTTAACCATTCTGAAATATCGCTCTATCTCATAGAATTTGACAAATACTGTATTGCTGAGACTCTATTGTATTTCATATTTGAAAATTTGTTTAAATCACTCATTTGATTCAACATCAGTCATTCCTTTATTTAGTGTTCTAGTTATTTTATTGACTTTTAAAAAGAGTTTGACTCATGCTTACACATAAAGCACTTTTTATTATTTATGTACACAATAACAACATTTTGAAACAAAATTATTTAATTCACCCATTTGCTTTAACGTCAGTAATTTTTGTATTTAGTGTTCTAGTAATTTTATTGACTTTTAAAAAGAGTTTCACTTATGTTTGCGCATACAGCACTTTTTATTATTTATGTACACGATAACAACTTTTTAAAACTAAATAATTTAATTTTAATCTATCCGCACTCAATTACAAAAGCTATAAAAGGAATTTTACTGCTAAAAATAGTTTATTTTTAGTTTATTTTAAATAAGATATATATGAATTTACTATAAATTATCAAAATTAAAAAATGTTCCATCAACAGGATTCCTTTTATTTTCTCAATTCATGCAATTTTAGATTGTTTTCTTAGTTTCAATTTTTTTTTCTTTCCTCAAATGCATATCACTAAAACTTATTTTGCAAAGAAAAGAAAGCTATATTAGTGATTAAATTACCTGTGAAAGAGTTGAAACAAATTTATTTAGAAATATTATCAAATTAACTAACTTAAAAATGTATTTAATTCTGTAAATGGATTGAAAATTAGAAAATTAAGTTACAAAATGCCTAGAAATTAAATATATTATAAAAAATATAAAATATAGTTAAAGAATTAATATTGGTGTATAAATACAAACAGTTCTTCTTCATAATTTATAATTAACTTTTTTGAAAATTATTTAAATAACTTTCTGAAGTCATAAAAGAAAGTTGTATTTAAAAATTAATTTATCCAAACTATATTTGATTACTGTAAAAAAATGAAAATTTATTCTACCAAAAAATAAAATGGATTTAGAATCTTTAAATTAAAATGAAATTCATTTTTATGAAAAAATGATAAATTATTTTATTCAAATATTTTTCACAGTTTTTCAAAGTATTATCTTTTATTGATGTAGACATTTATACTTTTCATATTTTTTATGTTCTGTTTTTGAAGGAATCTTTTTTTTAACTTCATAGGCAGTAAATGGTTCAATGCAACCTAAGCCTTTGATTTTTCAACTGTATATTATATAGAAAATTAATTATGACAAAATATCATATAAACAGATTTTTATCAAAAGCGTACTGTTTTTGAAGGATCTTGCCCTTTACAAAAATTTATATCACAGATAATTCGGTTGCAATCCAGAAAGTACCAATAATTATATTTTATTGTTTGCAATAAAATGGATAATCTAAAAATTATAAATATATATATAAAATTTATTAAATAAATTGAAAAGGGTTTCTTCTCGTTTTATTTCTTTATCGTTATAAATTTCTTCACGCATAAAATTTCCATATATAATTTTACATTTGCTTTTTCAATACTTTATTCTTAGCGATGAATAATTTTTAATAGTAACATTTAATTACATTATCATAAAAAAAAAGTCCGAGGAAATATATAATGATTTTTGAAGAAAATGAGTAGTCTGAGTAATTTGAATAAAGAACTTCACATTTTTTATTATGTTTATATTATTCATTGGTATTCATATTCCTATTTATTTTATTATATTATATTTATATTATTTTATTCATATATTATTTTTGTTCATATTTTATCTCCAGCATATTGAAACTGAAAATAGAAAAATGGCTCTTGAAAAATAAAATATACATACATTAATATAAATTTATCTGCATGCTTTGCTTCTTCATTAATATTTGTCTTATAAAATGAATTATTTTACTAGGGTTAATCTATTCTCTGAAAGTTTGTAATTTATATTCAAACATCGTCTTGTGTTTTAGAATTACAAGAATTTTTTGGTGACTTGTAGGCTACACTATTTAATTTTTATGCTTTCGTGCTGCTATTCATCATTCTGAATTACCCAGACCCCTGAAGTAATATTTACTAAAATGTACAAGAAATGAAAATGTAAGAGGAAAAATTAAATATATTATCGTTCAATGCAGATAAAATATTAGGTTCTGTCAGAATTTTGCGTTGTTTTTAGGTTCCCAAAACTTCTAAAGCAATTAGCACCGTAAATCTTATAAAAAAGACATATTTGACAAATTCTAGATCAGAATATAAAAATATTCTAAAAATTAAATATTAAAATTTTCAAATCACTGTAGTATTATCAGATGCTAGAGCATTTAATAATACTAAAGCGACTGTAGCGTTAACAGATGCTAGAACATTTGATAATACTACATTGATAAACAAAACTTGGCATAAAACAAAATATATTCATTTATTAATTAAAATTCAATGCATATCCATCAATGTAATCTCCTCTAATGGCAGTGCACTTCAGGAAGCGTTTCAGCAAAGTCATCAGCAAAAAAAACAAGCCTTTAAGTTATTTTCGTGGAATCTCTTCAGAGATTACAGCGAATATTCTTTTATCTTAATGAACTCAACACGATGATCTCAAAAAGGTCTTTTTAATCGTAAAAAAATCATACGGTGCCATATCAGATCAATACTGAGTTTATAGAGTCATATTTGATGACTTTTTGTCAAAAATTCACGAATAATAAGTGAAAAGATTTATTATCATGATCACAATCCCATGAGTTATTCTTCTACAATTTGTATTATTTTCAATGTTTTCCACGTATAAATTTGTTCAGCAATAACTCCCAACTTTTAAACAACCATCATAAGAGCTAATTATTTAATATGATCGTCATGTTGATGATAAGACAAAATAGATGGTCAACCATATAATGATTTATCTATCACGGACTCTCTAAATTCGATAATTATTTTATCCCACTCCAGCTTGTTTTTCATTAGCAGTTGCCTTTAAAGACTTTTTACAGCATTCAAATATTTTTATTGAAAGATTTGTTATATGCCTTGAAATTTTAACTCATATTCTTTACTTATATACATTCGCCTTTTTGAAAAAATAGTTAAAACTCTTATCTTATAAAAAACATATTTATTTGCAGACGATAAAATGCAATAAATTCCCAACTGTAGCCTTATGAAAGTCGTAAATGTTTATTAAAAGTTTGTAGACGATGCCTACCATAGATGTATTTTAAATGAAACATTCTAGATACTTTTTGATTACGTGTTACGTTGTGAACCCAAAAGAAGTCATATCTCGAATAATAATCGATTTATTGAAATGAAATATTGTGCACGCATGTTAAACACTATGAGATAAGTAACAATGAAATGAAATTTAACTCATATGTGTATTTTTTAATACACTTAAAAATGAGTATTACAAATACACACATTTTTAAGAAGAAAATAAGAATAATAAATGTTTTAATGCCAATTTTTAGAAATGGAATTAACTCTGTATTCTAGATTTCAGTGAAAGAATGGCAATTATTTGTTATAATCTTCTTTGAACATGCCGATTTATTTTAAATAATTAGGGTTAAGAAATTTTGATTGAAATTAAAATGAAATTATTTTTATTTATTTCAATTGTAACTTTTGTTTTCCTTACTAAAAAATTCTACTCTTTTTAACATGAACATACAATATCAACTGTAAGCTATTTAATATAATTGAAAACATAATAAAGAAAGTTAGAATATTAAATGAAATATGATATGTTTTCTGTGAAAATAAGAATAATTGCTTAACAATTTACCCAATAAATTCCCAAATGCAGCTTTTTTTAGTGTCAAAAGCTATACTTTAAAGAAAGCTAGTGGTTCATTTTGAAAAATTACATCGAGCGAATTTAAATGGGGAAAAGGACAGGGATTCTATTTGGTAGATAATCGTGCCAATTGGTAACTTGTATGAAATTTTGGTGTAAGTCATCAACATGAAATTTGACTCCCAATAACAAGATCAAAATGCGGCAAATGAGATGAGAACAATTGTATACGTATAATTAAAATCGATTCCCATCATATCTTGGATCAATTTAGTCGAAGCGCTCACTGACTGCTTCTCTATCCTTTGCATTATAAATGAAAACGAAATAGAAACGCAATTTTAGAAGTTATCTTTGCATTAAAGTTAGGGAGAAACATCCAAAAAACCAAACTTCTCTCAGCAATTTTTTTTTTGTAAAATACTGCTTTTCTTGTGACAATATTTCGATACGAATGACATACTGATTTTACATGATTATTTTCCAATCTTTACTTCATATGAATGGGTTACTAAAATTGTAAAAAAATCTTGAATATACTTAGTTATTACTCTTGAATATACTTGAATATACTTACACGTTATTCGAACTTGTTAACACAGTAAATGCATTGTTACTTTTGGATGTTAACCGAACGTATTCGCATTCAGATAATGTCACATAGACATTTTGAGGTACCAGTAGGTTATAATACTACGGCAGTAATGAAAGTACCATAAATACTTACAAGATGGAGCTATATGATACGTTCACTCTAAAAGCAGATAGAAAAAGACGCTAATAGTTATAAAAATGTCTTTTTTCGTAAAATTGCTTTTTTCAGGCAAGACACCTATATATTCAAATTTTTAATGCTAATCTAAAAATAAAATTTAATCAAAATTATTAGAGCCTTTTCCTAGGTACATGAAATGAATTTATATACACTCAAGAATTGCTCGTTTGAAGCAAATTATTTAATGGAAAACAGTAGTATTTCAAAATTTTCATTCTATTCTCATTATAAAAAGAAACTAAGCATAAAACTTTTACTATAAACCGTAAAATGTAATAGCAGTATACAAGAATCTCTAAGAGATTATTCTACTATTTCTCGGTGAAATATTAGATTAAAATTGTGAACTAATAATTTTTTATGTTTTTTATATGATTAACGATATCTTCAATAATTAATTTTTTCATGATTAAATGAATAAAAGTATCATTCTTTTTATTTTAAATATTTTATATCGTAAAAACCTTAAGAAAAGAAAAAATTCACGGAAATGCTTTTATTCTTCTTTTTATATTAAATTTCTGTTCCAATTTTCTCAGAAAATATCAAGAAACAATATCTAAGATATTCATTAAAATTCTAATATTTCCTTTACAGAATTTCTTTTATTGCTTTTAGGAATGAAAGGAAATGTATATAATAATTATAAATAATTTTAAGTATCAAATAATAAGAAAAAACAGTGAAAAAAGAAAAGTAATCTAATGAATTTTTTATTAAAATTCATATGAATTCCTTATAAAGAAAATCGGTTTTTAGAAATTCAGCTTAATTTTTCTTTAGCATTTCATTTTATATTATTTTTCACATTTTATCACATTTTTATCGTTATTCGATTTGAAATTTCATTTAAATTTAATATTGTTAATTTTTTTTTCTTTTTTTCCCAGGCAAAGTTCCGTTCTTAACGTTTGAAAATAATTAATTTTTCACCACTTTATTCAGATCTTAAAAATGGCATCGTTTTTTTTTTTTCATTTTTTCAAACATGATCTTTAACAAGACGCTTTTAACTCTGCTTCAAACGATTTTTGATGAAATACATTTGGAAAAAATCAGCGTAACCCCTCTATCTAAGAGATTATGATTGAAGTTCGATTTGGAAAATTCAGACCATTCAGCAATTAAAAACTTGATGTTTTTAAGAATAACAAAATTTTTAAAAATCTTTTGACGATTCATTATTTCTTTTCTCTAAGTAATGGAGTTCAAGATTTAGATAACTAATGGGTTTGCAACAAAAGTTTGTAATTTAGTTTTAAATTAGAATTTTGTCAGCAAGTTTTTTCGCAAGTCAAAAGTATTTTAAGAAATGATGGCATCTTTATTTTCAAGAATAAGGATGTTTTTTTTAACACTGTGCATTCAAATCGCCATTATATTTTGAATTTGGTCCTGAATTCTCTCAAACAATGATTTCTCTGGATGTTTTTCCAAATAATAATAAAAAAAGGTTTTGTATTACTTTTTGGAAAGCGATTACTAGTCATTTAAAAAATTCCCCTGCTATTTGAAACAGAATACTTAGTATTGATAAAAAATTCCCTTTTTAATGAAGAATGGTGAAAGTAAAAAAAAAATCCCTTTGATAGCTCAAAAACTTTTAAAAAAGTGTATGAGAATTGGGATAAACAACATAACGATATGAAGAACCGATAGAAAAAATTAAAACAGAATTTTAATACCATTTATAAAATATTTTTACTCTTTGTGAATGCGTAGGAAGGTTTCTTTGCGGCTTTTTTCTCTCACTGTGGTTTAATTTCGCTTTCAATAATTTTAAATATTTCACGCTTTTAAATTTTTGTTTCAATTTTTAGATTTTTATTTAAACAATTAAAAATCTTCTTTTCAATATAGATTTTGTAGTATAATTAATTATTATAACCATTATCGAATTTTCTTATACATTTTTTTCTTAAAATCCTTTCCAGATAATATTACTCGTTAGGGAGTAATAAATGAAAAATTAAGTGAGAATAATATTCTAATAATATATTGCTATAGAAACTATTCAAATGCAATTCAAATTTTAAAACTTAAATAAAGCATGCAAAATTATCTACAGGAAGTCGTATTTTTTACTTTATTTTTTACGAAAAAAGATTTCTATATTCGATGTTATACGACTTTTGCCGCTGGATACGATGCTTTATTAATAAAGTTTAATACATTTTAATGTTATTAAATGATATTGATTAACAATGCAGTTGCAAATAATTACTTAACACTTTTATTTTCAAAATTCTTTTACCGAATGTTTTTGAAAAAAATGGATATTTGTGTAATTACATCAAACACGCTCAAATTTGGATAACAACTGAAATTCGGAAGATTATTTCATTTCGAGAATCTATTGAAGAAATAGGTTAGTTTTGGATTAAAAGTTTTCCGTTTTCGTTATTTCTTGCCAAATTTTAGCAATTTATGATAAAATTCTTTTTCAGTAATCTAGGCATCAGTTTGAAATTAGGTTTTCAATGATTTAATGAAATTGGGATAACAGTTTTCAACGTTCATCTCAACCGAAAGCCATTCATGGTGAATAAGCCCTTTCCTTGTAATCTATACATTTTATTGTCAATGAAGTTAATATAATAACAACCAAATGGAAAATCTTCAGCTGCATAGGAAAGTAAATCTGATCACTGTTACTTGTGGTTTTATTTTCATATATCTTATAATTTTACCAGTTTATTAGATTATTTCCTTGCTCAGTTAGTCTAATAGTAAGGGAATAAAATATATTTTTAAAGGATAGCGGATCAATTACTCTTAAATTTGGAGGCAAACTTGGCTATTATTTAGTGACGCGGCAAAGAATTTGTTAACAAAAGTGACAATTCTAGAAAATACAAGAATTATACCAACATCCCTTCAAGGAACTAAATCCACTGGTTCTTCTTGAAAATTCTCTACCTATCATGGAAACTATATAAGCGGAGATGTACGTATGATTCAAGAGAATTCTTAGTTTGAAATTTTGATCGTGTTTTTGGCTCCCTAGTTGCTGCCGTCTGAAGGCTCTGTTGCTCCTGTTTCGTAACGATTTCCTGTTCGCAAGTATGTTAATGATTCCTTCATATGCTGTATTTGGGTACGCTTTGACTATGTTTTGCATTTCGAGTTTTCTGGCGAAATTAAGCTCCGTTATCGATCATTGAGCTTAATAGACCTCTGACTGATAGATGTGTTATAATATTCATCATAAGTAATCACAGTAAAAGGTCATGAAACTGACTGACTAGACTTAAGGTTTATGCGTGAAACCTTCTCAAGGAGGCATATCGTGTCATTGCCTGTTAAGCCAGTAAGTTAGGTAATTACGTAAAAAAGTCGATTTTTTGAGAAATTATTTATTTTTATTTATTTAAATACTCTTAATGTTTTAAGAAGTTTCTTTATAAAATCTTTAGAATCTTGTTTCGATTTATTTGTGAAGTTATGTCGATTTTTATTTTTGAATTTTCCTACGTTTTATTGCTATTTTTCATTTTTAGGTGACATTTTTTCAAATTTTAATCTTTGAAAGAATTTTCTTACGAAAATCCTCATCAATTAGAATTTAATGCTTATTTTTGAAATTCAAATTTATATAATAATTTCTCAATATGTTCTGCAGATCCTGAAAGAGAGAATAAACAATTGACTCATTTTGAAATATTTTATAGTTATTTCAGTGCTTCACAATAAGAAAATAATTGAGCGTATCATTTATCATTCAGACCCCAATATTTAAAGAAAGTATTGAAATACTATATAATGTATTTTTTAAGATATCTGCTAAATTTTTTGCAAATCATTTTAAAAGTCTAGAAATTAGAAATTGTTTGCTTAATACTTCTTTTTAGCTTTCTCAACCCCATCACCTCTGAGTTAAATATTATTCCACTTTCAATAAACTGCTGACAAACGCTTAGATTTACTTTAAACACCGGCGTGCTTTAGGGTTCTTTAATAAAGCTTGCTTCCACAGCAGAAAAAGAATAGCTGAAAAGCAACTGCGTATTGTATTTTGCAAAAACCGTAAGGAAGTTTTTACCCTAACTGATTCCAGAAAATAGTAGAAAATTAAGATTCTTTCATGTGTTGTTGATGTTAAGGACTAAGCAAACTTCCTCTAACTTGAACTAAAATTAGTTTTGACAGAATGTTTAACGAAAAATGGACGATGAAAAAATGTTAAGCAAGATAAAATTGCCCGAGGAAAAAAATAGCGTTGGTTTATGCAAATATTCGTGTTGTTGGTATTTTTCTTTAACAAATTTGTTTAAAAAAATTTGTTTTACTTATTTCAGGAAATCGCCAATATAGATTATGTGTAATTTTTGTGATGAAAATGTTTTGCAATAAGAGGAAAAAATCTTTGATGAATGCAAAATCCAATTTTCGGCAGCTTGATTTGGCATGTGCAAACACATGGACGTAAAAAAAATTATTTCTTTATGCAATATTTCAACGTGTCGAAAAAGTTATCTACAGTAACATGTAAAGTTAGGCGAGCAGAAATTTTGAAATTTTTTTTTCCCTAATTGACATTATTTGAAACTTGAAATATTAGTTTTTAACGATGCAAGAAAAATATTTTAATTTCTTGTAGCAATTTTTTTTCTCTACATGTATATAAAAGAAGTGACATTTTCCAACTTTATTCCCTTAAATTAATTTCAACTCAATCTGTGAGCAGGGAAAAATTCTGTTTTAAAATAAGATTTTCAGCAATTTTTCTCTTATTTTATTCTTAAACAATTTGTGATATATGTCTTAAGGGATTTTTATCCTCTTCAGCTAGTTGTATATTTTTCTTTTGAAATTATTATCTAAATTATATTAATTGAGATAACAATTCTTTTATCTAAGACAAATACATTTATTTTAAATATCCAAATATTTTAATTTTCTGACAACATTTCTCAACATTCTTCATTGTTTTATTTACCCTTTCAATGGAATTCTACGTAAGAGTTTTGAAGAAATCTTACTTATAATAATAAGTATAGTTCGTTCTTTTTTATTTCAACTGTCGTTTTGTAAAAACCATGATTCTTCCCAACTAAAATTTATTTCTTATCTAAAAGTCAGGTAGATTAACCTTATTATTACCTCATTACAATTATAATTATTTTATCTTCTATTTATCCGTTAATTATTGTAGTTTGTTTCAGTCTGCCTAAAAATGGGAAATTATTAGCTATCGGTAAATATTTCAGGGAAAACACGTAATAAACTATTTACAGTTTTACCTAAACAGACAAAAAGGCAAAAGATTTATAAAAGCTTGCATCTAAAAATATTTTAGAGTTGAGACAATTTTTTCTTAAAACATTTTATATATTCCAAAGGAAGAAAAAATGAGAATGTAGATTTCATAACATTTTTTCCCTTGTTTTTTTATTTACTAGGATATTATTTTAATAATTTTAAAAATATAGACAATACAGCAAACTACTGTAGATTTTTCCAGCTACCTTGTTAGATTTTCCTTCCAATTAGTTATATTTAATGAATACCAATTATAAGGAGGTGTTTCATAAAATAAAACATCGTTGTTTTAGCAAATAGTTTCTTTTCTCCCTCTACACGTCAACCTTAGTTACATGCATACACACATTGCAAAACATTTGATTTTGCGTCTTACATTTCTAAAAGAGAAAAAAAAATCCTAATTGTTAAATACTTTATTTACCATAAATACTTTTCAATCTCTTAATTCAGTCGCAAAATTGTGAACAGCAAATGAAAATTAATCCATTATATAAAGAAAGCTAGTATTAGAGAATTGTTATAATTTTTTGTTTTTTGAGATATAAAATCTGGGAGAAATCTATTTCAATGAAAAATTTTAATATTTCCTTTAAAGAATGGAATTAGATGAATTCTAATAAATAAATAAATAAACGCTAGCACAGACAGAAGGTTGCGAGCTTGCAGAGGTGATAAAAGCATTTAATAAAGAGAACAATTACTGATATAGACTTGAAAGGGCTCTCTGTATATTGAATGTAATGGTTGATAATTCTGAAATTTTTTTTGTTTGATGATGCTGTGAGCAATGATTTGTTCAATTTCTTCAGTTATGTCAATTTCTGTTCAGAAAGGACTCTTAAAACGTCGTTGATGGGCAATCGACTTTGAGTTAGCTTGATAATGTGTATACGTGGTAAAGATATCGAGTTTTAAACAAAATAAAGACGAAGACATTGCTTTTCTTTAGAATCAAAAGAAAAATGCATGCACAAGCAGTCGTATCTTTGTGAAAGCTTATGGTGACAATGCCTTAATGCAAGATGCCATTTTAAATTATCCAAAAGTGGTGATTCGACCTTTTTGCATTTGGTGGAATCAAGAAGAATGTAGTGTAACACGAACTTCTGAAATCTGGTGAAATAAGGAATATCGTTTACTATTGTCAATGACTGACCAATTTGAACCAAGCATTGATTGAAAAGCATCTAGACTTGGCTGCAAGACAACGCCTCATCCCATACAGGAAAAGATATCAGATGCACCATTACTGCACATGTTATTCTGTTGAGGATTAGGTGTGAACCGAAAGTGGCGTTACACCGGTGAAAAGCTCATAATAAAAAAAATTTAAAAATCGAATTGAAATAGTTATCAAAAGACTCGCTATTCAAGCATAACTTTCCTATGTATATGTACTGGATGCAAAAGAAGCTAGAGGCAGCACCAAAAAACATTGAAATAAAATAAAGTAGCTACAGTAAATATAAATGTGTAGAAGGTTTAATTGGTTCAAGCGGAAGAGCCTACATAGTATTCCATAGAAAAAATATAATAGAAAAATAATTAGTAAATAATAAAAATTGTCATAAATAAGCAGTTTAACTTTGAAGATCAAAAAATAAAAGCAAGATAAAAACTAAAGCATTGAGAGAAAGATTAATAGATGAATCTTTTTGTATTTAAAGACAATTTATTAAATAAGTAAATAAATGGAAAAATAAAAAATAAATACATAAACATTAGCAATAAAGAATATTCATTGGCTCAGTTTAAGTTAGAGTCCATTATCCGGGACTAAAAGCTAGATAAAGAGGTTTTTTTTGCAATTTTTCTTCTTTTTTTCGCAGAATATTGTCCCCTTTTAGCAATACTTGACTTTCTCTGTGAATGCTTTGAGGAATTCAGGCAATGGTAAAGTCCATTTAAAGTTTGAAACTGGTAAAATCACTTGAAGTACTACGAGGAATACAAATTGCTTTATCACAAGGTATAATCGAGAAAGAGTACCTTTTCTTTTGTGGCAAAAAAAAAAAAAGAAAAAAAATTAGAGTGCAAAAATTAGTCCAGATAGGATATACTAGGGTAAGTTATTATTTTATTTGGAAAATGCTGCTTTCTTTGTGATACAGGAAATCCAAGATAGTTTGGGGTTCTAAAGACAATTTATTATTTAACAAGACTGGGGAGATATGTTTGGACACATGGTAATGGGACTCTTGCCTTATCCACCGTACTCACTAGACTTGGCTTTTCCGAACTATCATTTGTTCCTACCGTTATCTAAATCAGTTTCCAAATCACATTTCAAAAATAACGAATGCTTCGAAAAATGGTTTTCTGACAGGATCACCTCAAAATGTAAGCAAATTTTCTAGTAAAGCTTTCACTGTTTGAAGAACAATGGACAAAACGTATAGCTAGAGGCGGCATGTATTTTGAATAAAATGTTTATTACTTTTCGCCTGGTACAGTTTTAAAGGTAATAATGATTTTTGACAAATAATGATTATTTGAAGTGAAAAATGAGTATTTGTCAGTTTTTAGTAGAATCGATAAATATTTTATTATAGGAGATACAGAGCTTAAATCAATTAGAAACATGCTTGTGCAAATACAGACTATTCCAAGATTTTTAAAAAGAAAATAAATGGTTGGACTTCGGATTTTCTTCCGAATCTTTAAAAGAGAAAATACTTTTTTCTCTCTTTCTAACAGCTTGAGGCATTAATAAAAACCTGTCACCTAAAGTGCCAAAGTTTGAATCGAAATAATAAGATTTTAAATGAATTGAAAAGACTAGATGAAAAATGTAAATACTACTAGCAGTTGATTAATATTCATTGTTGAGATTTTTGAAGCAAGGAAAGAAATTCGAATGGCATGGAGGAAGAAACCATTGACATTTACTTTAAAATAAGGAAAACTTAGTAACAGGAAAGGTAAATCTAGAATAAAGATAACAAATAGTACTTTATCAAGGAATGGAAAGCTAGGCATTTTGTGTAGAGCTGGAGTTGAATATTAATACGGATATTAAGAAATAAATATTAGAAAAACAGATGTGCGGGCACGTACTTTAGCACGGATTGGAATGTTGAGAAGTTTGCGTAGAGCTGGAGTTGAATAATAATATTGATATTAAGAAGTATGTATTAGAGAAACAGATGTGCAGACAAGACTTCAAACATACAATCAATCTGAATGAAAACCGAAAGAATGTTCAATTCATAGAAATTTTAAAATTATAATAATCTCTAGCGTTGCTCGTTAAGAACCCATTTGCGATTCTTATAATAAAATCAAATAAATGACAGCTGATTTAATTCAATTCTGGTTTCTGATTTTTAAAAAGAATTGTTTTCTAAAATGATGTGTTGCGTATAACGAAACATTTTGAAATATAAATATTTATCTCTTCCTCAGTTTTAAAATTTGAAGTTTGTGTTTTTGTCAGAGGTAAACAATCAATTGCATTAAAAAAGGAATAAATAAATAAAGACTTTTTTCCATACAACAATAAAAAAGTAAAAGAATTATTGCTGCATTCGGTCGTTTTAATTCATTTATTTGATATTATAAAAAATTATATTATTATGCTAAATTTTTGATTGGAGTCGACTTTTGAAATATTTTGGATTAAAAATTATTCATCTCAAGATTTTTTTTAAAAATTGCCTCATTGAATGATGTGATGTAAAATATTGGAAGTTTGTGGTAACGGTGAACTATTTTGGAATTATTTTCAAAAACAGTGTTGTGAAGAAGGATTGTTTCATGCGAAATTCATGAAAATCGAATTTGCGCGGACATTTTTTTAAATATATGCAGATGTAAAGATATATCTTAGTTTAATTTAAATCTTAATTAATTTTCCCATTTTTATCTTAATTTAGCCATGTTTTCATTCTAAAATACTTTTTTATTTCTGAATCCAATTTCCAGTTTTTTAATTTAAAAACTTCTAACACGTCCTTAACTAAATTCCTTTTCTCCCACGCCAGAAACAAAGAGAAAAAATTCTTAAATCCTGTGCATTTTTAAAAATTATTACGAAAAGAAATTTCTATCATAATCTGGTAGTAAAATCACTGAAGGAAAATTTTTCTATCCTTTTCTATTGCGTCGCGATGTAAACATACATCAATTTATTCTCCCTTTTTTGTACAAATTATGACGCCCGTGGTGAAATAAATCGATTTTAAAATTTCAAAAGTTTCTTTTCTTTCGACCATCCATCTGCGGAATTATGATGAAATATATTTTTAAAAATTTTTATTCATGGATAAATGTTTACTATTTTGTCATGAATTATTTCATTTTATGATGTAAGAACATTTATTTGTTTAATCAACTTAGTTTACCTGCAGGGTATGATGCATTTGTTTGGAAGACAGGCATATGAATACAAAAAGAGAATAACAGTACAAAATTCAATGTTATAACAGCGCTTAAATACAGAGGTGAAAACATCATTGAAACAGGAACACGAAAGACCAAGCAAGTGTTTAAGAAAAAATTATCAATTTTTGTAACAATATTGAAACACAATATAGATACAGCAAAAGTCTAACATAAAACAGAACAGTGTTTAAGTTACATCATATATACCTATAAAAATGTGGCTTTTAAAATTTCAAAAAATCAAAATTAAAACGAAATTCTTACAAATATTCAAAGAAGAAAAGTCATATTTTTCGATAAAGCATCTTCAGTAAGAAATCTCATTGTAGATTCATCTGGAAGCAATAATTCAATTAATTAATTTGATTAGATAATCAAGCGAATTATTTAAAATTATTTCGAAACTTTAGAAATGGCATCACAGAGGAGTATCAACTTCGGTAACAAAGGATAGCTGATTTCAAACCCGAATGCCATGTTTGCGGGTCTTATACACGTTATTTAATCAAGGATCAAACACTCCCCCGCTCTGTCTGGATATTTGGAAAAAATGATCCTTGCTCAAGTGCCGTCCTCGTTATCTGATCATAGAGATTAGGTCTATTTCAAAATTTGTCTGAAGTTAACTATTGTCGTGTATGAATCCAAGTATAATTTCAAAAATGGAAGCTAATCAAACTAAACCGAGTTAATTTTGAACACCATGATTCTGTTTGATGCTGTTTTTATAATATTGAATGGATTTTTATTAGTAATTATTGATAGAAGACCTTATAATTTTTCATACAAATTGTATGTTATACGGAATCTTGGAGCAAATATTCAGAAGCCTCGATATGCAGTTGATGTTGAGAGATAATTTGTATGTATCGTTCACAAGGTGTCTTTAAATGCAAGTTGTCATATTGTACAAAGAACCGTGTGCAGATAATTTTTATATTCGGAAGAGAAATAATTCTGTAATACAAATAGTCGGATCATAAAACGAGACTTTATTTTAAAAAATTCCACTCGACAAGATGGAAGGCAAATGCAGATATCTTTACATCTAAGCTACTATCAGGCAACATAAATTGTTCATGTTAGAAACAGTCGAAATTAAGGCTAGAAAATCTGTTTTTCAGCTTTCACTTCTAATATAGTGCAGCTATCAAAAACCTTTAAACTCATAAGTTGTACGTCTTAATGGAGCACTAAATTAGCAAATTGGATTTATTTTTCTCCCTTCAATATTAAGAAAGTTAAAGCGAAAAAATGATCCCATTTACGAATTAGTCCGATATTTTTATATTTATAAAAAACATATTGAGCTAGATATCCATCTGGTTCAAAGGAGTGGATAAGGAACATGTTCCAAGCCAATTAAAATCCAAACTAAATTACTTAACCAATCCTGTTTACAAGATAACATGGGGAAAAGCGTTAAATGCATATATTCATATATATAAACTTTTGAACGAAGTGTGTTTAGGGTTTTAGGGACCATGATTTTCGAAGAAATGAAGAAAATTTCCCAAAGTTCTGTAATAAGAACTAATGCAATAGTGGGTTTTCTATATCCCATTTCTTAACCTAATATCTATTTCATTTTTTTCAACATAAAAAAATTCTATTAATCATTTCTGCATCAAGTATATTTCAGATTTTCAGACAAGAAAAGATTTTATATTCCTTAAGTTTCAGTTCTATTATTAAACATGTATTGTCTGAAAACCATTCTTAGAAAAGAAGATCAGAAATCTGTATAAGATTGAGCTTATATACTGCCGTTTAAATTGTGATGTAAGATAAATCATTTAACGTCAAGTAATTGGTTTCCAAAAACTTTTTTATCAAAAAAATAATAAAATATTTTTCTTAGCATCAGTGTTTGAATTTCAAAGAAATCCTTGTGAATTGTATTATTCATTTTCCCTCGAATTCGAGAGATATATTTCTCGTACCAGCTTGACATTTAATTATATCCAGCTTTTAACCGGATAAAGTAATCGAAAACTTCGAAATTCGCCAGAAGGATTCACAAATTAATAAATAAAAATGGAAAGAAAAGTAGTCTCAAATTCCCAAATCAATTTAAACTTTCCTGGGAGTTCGTTGAGACAATTGATTAATACTCAGAAGCAAGTTGTAGACATTATAATGAAGTTTTTCTTGGAAAGAAAAAAATAAATATAATTTGATCAAGAGCCAAAACATTCTCATTTTTCTGGTACAGATTTTTATCCCTAATAAGTCTTTATTCAAAGAACTACTTTTTATTTCTTTTTAATTAATGTGTTCACAGAAACTTTAAATTGTTATGAACATTTCTTTTTTATGTTATAACCCCAATATCTGCAAGGCCGAGATTCGCTAGACATTGTTTTTTTGTAAAATCATTGTTTTTTTTCTGAGAAAATAATTAGATATGAATCACATATTGAATGCATATGAATATTTTTTCAATCTTACCTACAATTGAGCCTGCTATTTAAATATAAACAAGTAATATAAAAAACATTTTAAATTCATTTCCTACTTAGGTCAATAAAAAAAACTTTTATTTTAGTTACTTTTTATCAAATAATTATCAAAATAATTATTATCAAACAACTGTTGATTTTCACAAGAAATAAAATCGCATTCTTCTACTTCACTTGAAAAGTACTGAAATCCTTGCATTCTACCGATTGAGTTACTACCTGTAGATTTCAAATTTCAATACAAAGTTCTAAAACTTTGTTTAAAGTATTAAAAATTAAGTAAATACAATTAATTAATTAATCAATATATGAAATAAACTGTATTAACATCAATTGTCATCCATAACAAGTTTTTAAAATGTATTTGAACTTGAGTGGATGAACAAAAAGTATTTTATTAACGACTGAAAATTTGAACAAGATATAAAAATAAATATATATAGGGAGAGTGTCATAAATGCAATTATTTCAGCATGTTATTCGCAACGATATGCCATACTACAGTATTTATTTTACAGTGTATTTAGCATTATATATGTTTTTGAAATTACAATCAGTTTCACCATGGGGAAGTCTGATTCAAGATGTCACTACATGTCATCGTCAGCATGAGAATACACAGAACAGGACTCTAAAAGCTAGTAATAAAAATGTTTTTTTGTGTGTATGTAAAATCACGTTTTTTCTGGAAAACCTATTGAAACACCCACGCAAACAAATTAAAAAAGAAAAAATATTAAATGCAAATACGTAAAAAAAATATATTAAAAAAAATAAAAATGTAGGACTTGAACTGAAGGCCTGCAATGTACCTGCCATTCATGTTGTTTTACTCCCTTTACTGAACGAACCACTCACTACACTGAACATTAAATAGGCTTATTATAATAAATAGTCATAAAAATTGTGTGTGTGTGTGTATAAAACGACATTTTTTTCAGAAAAGAAAAGTATATAGACAAACTTAAAAGCAAACTTTATTTAACTATAAAATTCGATCCAAATCGTTAGAGTTGATACACAAAATAAATTTATATATATATAAGAACTGCTCATTTAAAGTTATAAGATTGACAATACTTTCATAGAATTACACATGGGCACATAGAATTACGCAAGTTTTCAAATAATATGTTTAATTGATTATAAGGTTGTTAAAAAGCTATATTAACTATTATGGGTTAGTGATATTTATGGTACTAAAATTTTTAGTAATAATACAGAAAGTATGAAAATTGGTTTAGTTTAATTTTAAATTTACACAAAATCCATTTTAAAATTAAATTAATCTTGAAAATCTTGAAATTTTGAATTGTTTTCATTTAATTTCAGTAGACGGAGAATTTACATAATTTAGATTTGGTAATTTATTCTCTAGATTCATGTACAGGTTTAATAATTCTGAAACATAATCAGGGAACCAAAGAAATATTTTAACCACTTATCCTCCTCCAAACAGTGACGTCACATCAGTATGAATGGATTTATGTTATGTTTTTCTGAAATAAGAAAGTCTGAATGAATAACAAAGTTCATCACACAATATGAGCCAGCATGTAACAAACAATCTTCTAGTCTCAAATGGATGCTGTAGCCCCAGACAGTCGCCGGCAAAATTATATATGTAAATGAATAATATGACAATGTATAAACGCAATGAAATATATGTAATTCAAGCAGAAACCTTGACTCACGCAATTGTGCTCACGATTTACTATAGTGAAAATTGATAATCATTCATCTGAGATTGGACTGCAATAATGGATTCCTTCATGGCGGATTCAGGACAATGAAACCTCAAGTTAATGGTTTTCATGGTTCTAGTTAATAGTTGTCTTTAATCTTTCTTTTTATGCACAGCCTTAACAGTAAACTCCAGCTTTTCGATTTCTCATTCATATTCTTTTTTCTCTTCTAGGGAGATAAATATTATATTCCTGTTCTTTGTATCAGAATATTTAAAGGGAAAAAATCATGATGATTTCTGAAGAGAAATAAATGGAAAGGGAAATTCTTTTAGGATGTGCATAGTTTTGTGGTTATTAGTAAAGGAATTTTCTAAAAGATAATTTATTTTCAACAAATATTTCGGCATAATTTATTATAGAGAGTTCGCTGTAAGTTTAAAAAAATATATGATATCAGACAGTATTTTGTTACATGGATAGTAACATTAGAGAAACCTGGAAATGTGACCAAATATTTCAACTATAGAACAAATCAAACACAACTGTTAGAACCATCTATTGCCACTTCAGTGATTTCAATATAAAATGACTTTCATTTTTATAAAAAGATTTTTGGAATTAAAGATTAATTATATAAAACAGTAACTACTTAATAATCCTTGATGTACTTAATTTTTAAAAATTGCAAAATCATAATCATAGTATGAAAGAAAATGACTAGTTTAATGTCCAATTTTGAATTGTTTTATTTCATAAACAAGAATCTAAAGTTCAAAATGACGGTTTATAGTGACCTCTATAATTTCTACTTTCTGTCTTAATATAATTATCTGATAACAATTCAAATCTTAAAAATGCAAAAGCTTATTTCAAAATTAAGGATTATCAGCAGAAATACATTGTGTTTTAAAAAATGGATTTTAACTCCAAAAATATGCTTTTATGTTCGTATTTAAAATATTTCTAAGTTAAAAATTCTTTTTGATAATGCATCCTATTCTGTTTGAAAAGAAAGGTATTTTATTAGTAAAGAAATTGTCATTTTAGATAAAAATGTATTACGAAAAAAATATAAGCTTTTGAAAGCAAGCTTTCGGTGAATTTTCTTCAAAACTAAATTTTGCACATTTGTATTGAATTTCTTCGGGATTTGTCATTTCTTTTTCAAAACTGAAAATTTTGCGAATGCCTTTTTTGCCTTTTTCTAATGCAACGAATTGAATAATAGAAAAGTTCCCTCTCCTTCTCCCTTTTTTTAAATCTTAATATTGCGATTGTAATCTGATAGAGTTGTCTGGAATTGGGTTACCATCTATTTCCTTTGATTTTTGAGTAAAAGAATTTTACACTTCGTTTCCAGAACTATCTACTTTTTTCTAAGATATTTTTTTAACTAAAGATATATTAAAGTAAATGGAACAAATATTCAAATAACTTATATGTTAACATCATGTAAAATTGTTACGTAATATTTGCAACAAATTTTTTGTTTAGTATGAGTTAATATGGCAAATTTAAGAGTAATAGAGCTAAACAGTTATGAAAAACTTTTTTTTTCTATACATTGATACTGAATGATTACCTGTAACTAGGTACTCCGACCCTCTTGAAAGCACTCAGTAAAATCTGAATGACCAAACCGCCGCTACAGCATCACTGCTGGGAACTGTGGTTGAGACCTAAGGACAATGACTGGCCACAGTACAACCCTTGCTAAGTACGTTTTGTCACCGATGACAGGAGCCAAGCCCTCACTTTTTGGGTGGTGAGGGCGGTGAGAACAATTCACCATGTCGAGGCTTCTCATCCTCAATTACGAGTTGAACCTCCCTTGGGACAACAGATTGATTAAATATCCTAAAGACTTTTCCATTATATCGAGTAGTTTAAAGAAAAAACGATAGTCTAACGCAGTGTTTCTCAACCTTTTAGAATTCACGGCCCAATTTTCAATCATAATTTTCATCGCGCCCCCCTCCCCACCACATACAATAAAATGTATACAATAATAATGTATTTTGGAGCTAAACCTACACTACAACCGTAATTTTAAGCTTTACAAATTACCAAGAATAAGGAAATTTATTGACATTTTGCAACACTGATCCTCAGCATTAAAAAAAACAAGAATCCTATGCCTTTTTATTGCTCTTGCGTCCCGCCATGTCGAGAATTCTCACAGTTTCTAGAGAAGTTTCGATTTGTCTGGAATTTGTCTGGTCAGCTTTAAAGTTAAGTTAGGAGCATGCGCAGATGAGAACAAATGTTTTCTTATAGGGAGAAGGAGAAAGTTCTATGACGCCAATTTCAATTCCAGTCAATCTCATTTGAGTCGATCCTTCTATCATTATTGAATCTATTCTGAATGTGTATGTTATATATATTTTCGTGTAATTGAAATTCACCGTATTAAATATTCACGGCAACAGACTTATGCAGAATCATGGATAACTTTTTAAGCGGGCGTAGCGAGCATTAGACGATAGACAAGCATCAACAAGTACACAGAAGAGCGTGGTTCCGAAAATAAAATCAAGAAAATATTCTCAAAAATACTTAAATTTTGGGTTCACTAGTACTGAAGTAAATGAAGAAAGGCCCCTGTGTTTTATTTGCTCAAAAATGTTGGCGGCAGACAGCATGAAACCTAATAAACTTAAACAACATTTGGAAACGCTTCATAGTGAGTACGTAAAAAAATCCAGAGAATTCTTCGAATTAAAATTAAAATCATATGAAATGCAAAAATCATTGTGAAAAAAAACTTTGTCTGTGAATGAAAAAGCTTTAATTGCCTCGTACAAAGTTGCATATAAAATAGCCAGATGTAAAAAGCCTCACACCATTAGTGAAGAGCTTATTTTGCCAGCCGCAATTGAAATTGTAGAAATTATGTTTGGAGATAATTTTGCAAAACAATTGCAGTCTATACCTCTTTCAATTGATACTGTTGCCCGTCGAATTGATGATATATCTGAAGATGTAGAGTATCAGCTTTTGTCGAAGCTACGTGACAAATTGTTTTCAATACAACTTGATGACGCAACAGATAGTAATAAAGATGCTCATTTCATTGCCTATGTTAGATTTTGTGATGCTTTGTCAGTAGTTGAAGAATTACTTTTCTGCAAACCAATAGAACTCAAAGCAACAGCACTCACATTATTTGCTATCTTAAATGATTTTATGAACGTGGCAAACATAGAATGGAAAAATTGCTTCGGAATATGCACCGATGGTGCTCGTTCTATGTCCGGAAGATTCCAAAGTATTCAAGCACTTGTGAAACAAAAATCGCCACAGTGCGTCTGGACACATTGCATGATCCACAGAGAAATTTTGGCTTCCAAAGAAATGAGTAATGGTTTGAATACTGTGTTAACTATGGTTGTAACCGTAGTAAATTATATAAAAATGAGACCCTTGAAATCAAGAATCTTTTCCGCACTTTGTAAAGACATGGGGTTGCAGTACATTCAGTGTTACTATTTTATTGTGAGGCAAGATGATTATCACGAGGAAAATTTTTGCAACTTTGTTTATGAATTAAGAGAAGAAATCGCCGTTTTCCTAGAAGAAGAAAACAAACCGGAAGCAGAGAATTTTCGCGATAGTTTATTTGTGAGGAAATTGAGCTTCATGGGTGACATATTCGAGAAATTAAATAACTTGAATCTTCAACTGCAAGAAGCAAATACACATATATTGGATACGAGTGATAAAGTTAATGCTTTTTGCAGGAAATTGGAATTGTGGAACAGAAATTTAAAGCAAGAAAACTTAACAATGTTTGCAAATTTGAATGATTGTTTTAAAACTTGCAAGGCTCAAGAACAACATGTAAAAGTTGATTTTGTAACCATTGAAAATCATTTAGCAATGCTAGCAAAGAATTTTAAAAAAGTACTTTCTTACTGACGACAAACTGATATCAAGTTAAAAGTGGGAGAGGGATCCATTTCAAAATACTCCCGAAGGACTCTCAATTAAAGAGGAAGAAAACTTCACGGCAAGCGGCAAAACTAAAAGACAATTTAGTAATAAATCACCCTTTGAATTTTGAGCAGGAGTTGATGATGAGTTTAATGCACTAAAAACAAGGGCATTTCGCATTCTTCTACCATTTTCAACATCTTACTTTTGTGAAACTGGATTTTCTGCGGTGGCTTCTTTGAAAACAAAATATAGATCTCAGCTAAATATAGAAAAAGAATTGAGAGTGTCTATTTCTAATATTAAACCCTCCTTCAAAAAACTTTTCTCTGCAAGACAGGCCCAAGGAAGTTACTAATAATTATTAAATTTGTTTTTAATTTAGTAAGTTGTTTTAATTTAATAAGTTAATTATTAAATATGTCGAAATGTATTTTGTATGTGTGTGTGTGTGTGTTCTTTCCTTTCAGTCACTTGATCATTTTTTTAAGTAACATTTTCTCTTGCATATGATCGCGCCCCCCCAATAGTGTGTTCGCGCCCCCCTAGGGGGGCGCGCCCCACAGGTTGAGAATCACTGGTCTAACGGAAAATCTAACGGAAGAACTGTAAATAATGAAGCCTTTAGAGCAAAATATATTCCTTTTTTTAAAAGTTTGTGGATTCCTTTGAAACAGATTTTTTTAGTAAACTGAATTTTACATTTAAAAAGAAAAAAAAATTATGGAATATTTATATATTGATGTTGAAAATATCTGCAATATGGGGGAAATGATACTTATGCATTTTTTGATGGTCTTCGAAAATTTTTCATACAAAAAACTGTTAGAAAGTTTATCACAATATAAGGCTGATCATACTCTCGTGAAATCATTCAACAACCAATGTTTATTACTTGATTCTCTTACACTAATTCCAGATGTGGTCAAATTTAAATAAGGATAATCACTAAGATTCTGTATCAAAGCAAGTAATTGTATTTTAAGAAACGGAAATGAAGAATATTCTTTTAAAAGGTTTGCTTAGATATGATTTCTATTAAAGTCTCACGGACTTCAACATATATATAATAGTATTTTCTTTTTACGAATTTTAGTAACCTGTGAAGTGAAGGTCAGATACAAGCTTTGCCTACGCTTATATTTGACCACAATGATATTGGCCACAACGATAACCTCTAAACAAGGATACTCGCTAAGAAATGCAATTTCTTCCTGCTGCTGTATAAATTTGTTTAAGGATACATAATTTAGAAACTATAATCTTCAATAGCGATGAAATAATTTTCAAAATTTTCAAGTTTAAGAATCTACAAGAATTACAGTTATAAGTAGCTATGTTCTTCTGTATCAATACAAGCAATTGTATTCTACAAAATATGAATAAAGAATATTTGTTTTAAGTGGATTGCTTAGATATGATTTCTAATCTTGCTAGCATCTACACATATATAACAGTATTTTCTGCTTACGAATTTTAATAATCTATGTAGTGAGCCTCAAATATAAGCTTTGATTAAAATATAAGATTTGATTTGATATGAATAAATATTTTCTATTTATTTCCCTTCCTGCATTAAAATTCTGTCATTTAAAGGTCGAAATGAAGAAAAAAATGTAAACCTAGTAGAAGAAATATTGTTTTTTTTCACACTACCAAATAATATACCTCACAAAGCTCTACATTTGAAATTGATTTATGTATCATTATAAAAACTATTTTGAGAGCGGCTTTGTGATTTCAAACAGCATTAAGCTGACCACAATGATATCTGGGCCAAGATTGAACTCTTTCAATTTCGAAAGTACATGAGATCAGCCGCAGATTCAAATTCTCCAAACCCAAATGCTTGCCTGATCTTTGGTTGAATCGCACTTCGAAAATGGGATCCTTTGATGGGAGTTTCTATATTTTACACCAAGCTACTCATACCTTTAAAAAATTCCGTATGTTTTTGTCGAAAAGGTTTCTTTAAAAAACCTTCTGCTGTGTTATTAAATTACGTAACTTAATCAAAAATTCCACATTCTGAACTTCATGAAACGTATGATTGTGAGAACACAATCCTTACAATCATACATTTTGTTTTTCAAAATTGAATCGGTGAAGCCATTTTTTTCGTTAAAACAAACTGCGATTTTCTTGTGGTATTTTTGAATTAATATATTTTAATTTAATTTGTCATTCGTAGATTTGGCGTTTCATTCTAAATAAAAATTAATTTTTTTCTTGATTAGGCATTAGTCTTCTGAAGAACTTTTTTTTCAGTTTTAAAGGGCGAGTTTAGAAAGTTTATAAACGAAATTTTAAATAAAAAGATTTATAGTTTTAATAAATTTATGATATTCTAACAAATTGATACTATTTAATATTATGGGAGCTGTCAGTATTTATTAATGTTCCAATACTTTAGCTACCTGAAATTTCTAACTTCTCTACAGGTGACATACTTACTATATAACTAAATATAATATAGTCTCAAAGTTCTTTTTATTATCTCACTGAAAAAACACTGTTTCACAAACTACTTATATCAAACAAAAAGCGAATGAATAATGCACATAATCCTTATTTTAGATGCATAAGTTAGAATTTCTTTAGAATAAGTATGGTAGAATTTATTAACATCATTAGATTACTTCTGAGAATCTATTGAAATTGAAACATCAAATAAAGTACTTCATTCGAAATATATCTCTATTTCAAGATTAAGTACAAAAACTGATTATTCCAAAAATCCTTGGGAAATATTCTTTACGATTTAATAATATGATAAAATAATACAATTTAAAGTTAGACTAGAAAAATATATAAGTAATTTCCACAATGTAAATAATAACGGAAAAAGTATATTACTGTAAGTTTGAAATCAATAGTAATAGTAATAGAAAGAAATGAATGCCATCTCTGTTACGGACTTATCAAATGTAGATCAAGGAAATGGTTATTATTTTATTGAAGAAAAAAAAATCAAGGATAAGTGAAGGTTATGACCCAACTCGGAAAACCGTATCATTTGCTTTAAAATTGGAAGTTTAACATAGCAATTTATTAAATTTGATACTGAAAGAAAATGTAGGAATATTATTTTTAAATTCGGCTTGAGAGCCCTGGTGGCCCGGTGGTAAGGTCTCGGCTTCGGAACCGAAGGGTTTCAGATTCGAGACTCGATTCCACCGAAGAACCGTCGTGTGAGGGGGTCTCTTGCACGTTAAAACTGTGAGGCCAAATGTCCTCCCTTTGGTGTGGCGTGGTGGGGAGAGGGGGGTGCCAGTTCAGGTGTCGTCCTCGTCACCTGACCGAGGCTCAAAATTACGAGGTCCGTCCCAAAATAGCCCTCGTGTTGCTTTAAACGGGACGTTAATATAACTAAACTATACTTAATTCGGCTTGAGTATTATTTTACGTTTCATTCATTTGCCGACAAAGATATGTTTTGTTTTTAACATCAGTACTATTTTTTACTTCACATTTTATGACATCATCATTAATCATTTCAACTCTTTTCCCTTTCTCATATTCCTTTTTACACCCCAAAACAAACATAAATAACTAAGTAAAATTTTTCTCTTATAAAATGTTGTAATATATCCCTCATTAACAATATATATGAATTTTAAAAAATAAAGTATCATCAAATATGAAATAACAGAGATGTTGATTATTTATATCAATAAACAGAGATAACAGAGATGTTGATTATTATAACTTAAAGCAATCAGTCAGTTTTCTTGTATTACATTTTCCAAGAACATCTTTTTTAATTATGCTTTTCTTCAAAATAAAGATATTGCTGTTTTATTTCATGATTATTTCAAGATGCTCTTAGCTTTTATTTTTAACTATTTAAAAATTGATAAAAATGTTTTTTTAATTACTTTCCAAATTGAAATTAAGCGAGGCATAAAATATTTTTGTAAGGTGGATGTAATTTTTACCCTATTTTTATTGATTTTTTAAAGAATTCTTCAAATTTGTTTTCTAATATCATGTATATTAATTTTAAAACTGACTGATGTTTGCAATATAATTACTGAAAAGCTTTTGTGTAGAAAAAGGAATTTTTCGTGCAAGGATTTGAAATGTTTCTGCACATAGATGAAAATAGAGCATGCGTTTTTTTTTCAATATGTCTTAAAATTTTATACCATTATTTTTTTATTGAGAAAAAGTTTTAATCCAAATATGCAAACTTAAAGGTTAAAACTAATGCTTCGTTTTATTTAAATTTATTTCTAACTAAAAAATTTCTAATTTTGAATTTATGCTCTTCGCGAGTAAAAATAGGCCTAGACTTTTAAGTCAATATTTTAAGCTAGATAAAAAATAATAATACATCTGGAAAATATGGGTGAAAAATGTAGAAAACTTTGAAATTTTATCAGGTGGGATTAGCCGGAAATGGCAAAAACCTATAAGTTGCAAATAAAAGAAATTCCTAATTTGCTTTTGTAATGCACTATTCGTTGCATTTTGTTGCTCTTTGATGCTTTTTTTTTCTATTGGCTAAAAGATAAAAGCGAGCTCTCATAAAAAGGAATCAACTCCTTTATTTACATTGTCTGTAAAGATAAAACTCTTTTATTAAACTTTCCATTCTATTCTTGATGTACTTGAGCCATGTAATTTTGTACAGTTGTGTTTTTCCGATGCAAAACACACAGCTGTACAAATATTAAGATTTTGCATTATATTTTTGTAATCGTACGAGCTTTAGATTCTCAGTAATAATAATATGTTAATTTTAGTAAATTATCATTTTATATGAGTGAGCAATTTGAGATAATAACAAGTTTCAAAACAGAATACCTATATTGTTGAGCATGATTTTTAAATACCCACTTTGTTTTTTGTACTATTCCGTTTTCTGTTTTTGATTCTATACGAGTGGCTCCACTTGGTAAGGTTTATGAGAGAAAAAAAGAGAAAATTAACATCAAAACATCGTAATATGTATAATGAATTTTAAATTGAATGCTGAAAAAATGAATATAAATGAATTCTAATATTTAGTTTAGTTATTTAAACGTTCAATTGTAAAGCAATACTAGGCATATTTTAGGACTGACCTTTTGATTTTGAACCACGGTCAGATGACCAGGAAGACACCTGAGTTGGCACCCCTTCTCCACACCACACCAGCTGGAAGACGTATGGCCGTGCAAGAGACCCCCTTACACGACGGTTCTTCGGTGGAATCCTAAATCCCTCCGGTTCCGAAGCCGAGAACTTACCACCAGGCCACCACGGCCCTATGAATTCTAATATAAGCACATGAATAAAAATTTGTGTCATAAATACTGTTTTTATAAATTCGATTATTCAATATTTATCTTATTAATATTTTAATACATAAATCCCTACTATATGCAATCCCCTAATAAATGCATTATCTTTGGAAAATTTTACTTTAGTGCATTATATATAATCGTTAGACTCACCAAAAGTTGCCTACCATTGATACATGATTTTAAAATAAGAAATACACATAATTATAAAAAAGAATTTATCATATTTTAGTTGGGAACAGTGGACTTAGTCGCAGGAACTTATTTATTCCGTATAAAGGAAAAACGGTTGAAAAATGACAGATTCAACAAAAAATATAGCTGCAAAGCATCTTCAACTACTCCTCCGAATATCAATGCATAACATAGAACTTTTGTGAGTAGTAGCTCGGAAAATTTATCATTCAGCTCGCATCAATAAAACACCTTCTTTGAAAACATTCAGTGAATCTTTCCTTTCAAATATTCGCAGATTCACAATATTGAATATCTGCTGAGTAGTTCAACAAATAAATCTTGCAAGAGAACTGAAAAAGTAATGCATTCTTTCCAGAAGCGCATGTAATGTCATTTTTCTTCTTCGCAATATGAAAGAAACTTTCCTGCACGTGGCTTTCCGAGTTTAAACCCATTGCAAATAAATGCGTTACAGAGGGAATAATTCTTTTTCTTTCTACAATATTTGAAATTTATTATTATGGTCCCAAATCTATTTTATTCTCAAATGGTACCTCTTTAACACGGATGATGTGTGTTGATGTCAATGTTGCAGCCATCTAATGATATATATTGTTTTCATGAAGCGGTATAAACATATTTTCGCGAATGGCATATTTCTTTTCATCTTTTTTGTCAATAAAGGATTTCTCCTTTGCTCTAAACTATCATGATTTTATTTTTCTTACTCTGTATCGTGAAATATTAAAAAAAATAAAACAATGGAAAACTATGCTTAAATTTATCTTTTATACAGATGTATAAAGATAAAGCTGCATAGCTAAAAATTTTAAAAATGGTTAACACTCCAACGCTGAAAATTTAAAAACTGTGTTTAGTTTAGTTATATTAACTCCTCGTTTTAAAGCAATGCTAGGGCTGTTTTCGGACGGACCTCGTAACTTTTGACCACAGTTAGATGACGAAGGCGACATCTTAACTGACAACCTTCTCTCCAAGCTTTCACACCCCACCAATGGCTGGACGTTTGACACTGATGGTTTTAACGTGTATCAGAGCCTATTACACGACAGTTCTTTTGGGGGATAGAGTCTCGAACCTGAAGTCCCCAGTATCGAAACCGAGGTCTTAGCATCAGGCCACTGCGGGCCATTTTAAAATATGGGAAAATATGCTTTTCTTTATTAAATGATTTTGAACCGAATGCAAAAAAAATATTGCGTCTTCTATGGCCATTACTGCTTTAATTTGATGAAATCCATTAAATAGTTTTATACTTTTCTTGTTACCTTAATAATGAATCTAAGTTATAATATAGTTTTATGCAACCACCTGAAATGTACTTCGAATATGCTTTTTTGAACATAAGTAAAGAGCATTTTAAATATATGTTTTTTGAAAATAAGTAGCTTGAAAGAATTGTAATGAGGTAAAAATACAAAACGTCTTTTTAATATCATGTTGAAATTTATTATTATTATTATTATTTATTTATTTATTATAACTTCAGGGGCAATTTCAAAATCATCAAATATTATTTTGGAAAAATTCAACTTAATACCGATATAAGGGCACAGCATGAGGAGTTATGAGTTTATTGCTGAACATAAATCAATGCGCAGCAAAAAATGAAAAAGCAGAAACGTGCTCACAAATTTTAAGTGTTCGAATCAGGAAATCCTCTACATTTTGATTGGCGCAGTACAGTTAGCTCTGGCTCTTCTGCCTTTAAATCAAAAATTCATATCTATTCTACTTTATGATAGCTCAGTAGTTTTGCTGCTCATCGGGAAAGTTAAATATAATATGTAGAACTTCGATTCTGGTACCCTCTCCCCTCTCCTAAAAAATGCGGCTTTGCTCTTAAAAAGTCATTTCCTATTTACGATTCAAAATACTTTTCGTTCTTAGCTGCAACTTCTTTTCGCCTATTTGGCGATTGTCGGATTGTTTCTCTAAAAAACGATGCGTGTTTTGAGGCCACTCATGATTCCATCCATTTTTGAACTTCGTAAGAGGGACAATGCTGATCAGTCTGGACGCGTGTTGAAATAAACGGTTGTCGGAAAGAGCAAAGCCTGGATAATACGTTTGATATTGTAAGATCTAATAACGGAGGAGTTCTTTAATTAGAAGAACATTTTCACATAAATCAAAGAAATGCGTTTATCTATATAAATAAAAATGAATATTTGTCCGTATGTCCCTTATGCGCTGCCGCATCCCTCATCTGATCACGATGAAACTTTGAATACATTTTACTCGCAATTACAGGATGGTTACAGGCATAGTAAAATTATGTAATCCATATAAACAAAATTGAATGTTTGTCCTCAGGACTCTTACAAGTCGTATACTCAAGAAACTTGTTTGTTACTGCTGAAGATGGAAAAACATTGAAGTTATATATATATATATATATATATATTCATATAGATAGATAGATACATATTTCTTCTGTGATAGCAATGCGCCGGATACCAGCTAGTATATAATAAAAATAAACACAATGATCATATGTTTATGCAATTAAACTGTAACAAAAAATTCCAATATTTTCAAGTGTGGAAAATTAAAAAAAAGAAGAATTAAAGTTTCCCCCTCTTTAATATTGGGATTTTTTTTCTGTCATCCATGAAATCACCTGCGTTTTTGCTCTTGGAATAAGTCCAACAATTATATGCGAGCATATTATCGGATATTAGACTAAAAAGATCTAAACATTTATTTTAAAATTCTCAGATTTGCTAAGTGAAAGATGTGAAACTCTAATACATCCTTGCAAAAGCGATTGTATTAGCCCATAGTTATATGTAAGGAAAAGGTTTCACACACATCTGTATATCCATCCAAAAGAAGTTAAGAAATGAAACCAGTGCTTAAGAATGCATTCACAGTGGATGCATTCTACTGGATTAATCACAGCGTTTACATTTCAGCCAGTATCAGGCAGTTTCGATCATTAGAATAGCACGTATTTCCTTATGAAGCAATTACTTTGTTTCAGCATGACTCCCCTCTGATATTGAAAATTCGCCGAAACAACTCTGTTTTCTCACCTAATGCAGTTGTTATAGATTCATTTACACTTGAAAAACTCATTAATAGCAGCAAATTCATATGGTGAACCATTCAAAGTTCATACTTCAGAAAATATAATGGGTACAATGTAGGTTACTATGCTCAGAAGCATTCTACGGAACTTTTAAATTTAAGCGAAAATTGACATAATTTGCAATAAGCGATTTCTCACTCAAGAATATCATGAAATGGAATGCAATAATATCTTATTTCCTTTTCTTTGCAAGACTTTGGAAATTTTTAAAAATACGTTGTAATATTCTAATATACCCTATGAAATCCCTCTTTTTTTAATTATTGGAAGATGGAGGTATTCATTTGATTAAAGATCTCTTGTGCGTGCTTGGCTGTTGCTAATGAAGCATGTTGATATTTTATCATTCCTATCTTGGAGATGTAATTTTAGAGTTAGGGGGATTCCTATTACATAATTTCATTCCTTAAAATCTCTGGCATAGTTTCAAGACATAATTTTAATAAACCAATTGAAATTGATTGTTTTTAGGTTATGAGCAGTAATAAAAGAAAATGTAATAAAAATTATGAGCTATGTATATTAGAATTTTTGTAAATGAGTGTTATGAGTGTATCATGATATTCTAAAGACAGTTATAGAAAAATGCAGAATTTTTCTTATTTGAGAGCCCACTACTTTCTTCTGGAAATATTTTCTTATTTTTCTGCCATATATTTTTTGGGCTGTCACGTAATTGGTTTTACATATTAAATGTTGAAATTGAATAATATTTTCAAGTCATTCATTTGAATCCTCCCTCAGTCAGCGGATATGTATTAGCTATGTCTATACATTCAAGTTTTGAAAAATAAATATTTACTTTAATTTTAACACTTAACTGGAGGTTAAGAGTTAAAAAAAGGGGGCCAAGGGTCTGTGAGACCAATAGCGATGGACTTTTGGTCACCATTATTCTATTTTCAGCTCAATCGAATGGATTGAAGCTGTAGCTTCTTGTTTTGTGACCTTCAATACACCTGTACTTTTTCAATCATTTTCAGCAGATGCTTTAAAAATAATTCAGTTATTACTTTTCGCGTGGTCTCTAAGACTGCCCCTCCCTATTCGTGTCCCAGTGATAAACAAGGCTTAGCAGATAGTGCTAGAAATTAAGCCTCGAAATGTCACTGAATTTACTGATCCTGTTATGAAGTAGTGGCCCACTTTTAAATGAAGCAGACAGTGATTTTAGTGATAAGGAAGAAGAGTTTTACGGAAGAGGTTTTCGATGGAAGTTCGCATTCAACTGATTCTGATATGTATTTTCAAATGTAATTAAATTTTCTAGGGATAATGCATTCTGAAAAATTAATAAAATGTATTAATATACCATGAGAAATGTATATAGAACTTATACTTTGATTTTTATACTAGTTCTTAACCTGTATGCTTAAAATACCCTTAGAAAACCATGCTATAAAAGTCACACAAGCCGATACAAAAGTCAATTTAATTCATTTTCATTTTTAAAATTTTTCATACAATTGTTGAATCTTTTATTATATTGTTTTTTATGTACCTTTTTACACTGGAAAAATAAATATGATTTAAAAGTAAAGAGTAATATATTTTTTCAAGAATATTGTTTTAACATGCAATTTAAGTAGAAAATGTATGTTCCACCTCAAATACCTTTTAAACGTTAATATATTTTGAAAAATTTATGAAACATATTTATATATCAAGAAAAATATCTGCAGAATATATTGGCCAATTTTTATACTGATATATTCATTAGAACATTTAATTTGAGTGTAAAGAAAATTCGATCTAGTAGACCACACCTACCCAGTTAAGTCCTAGAATTTGACCTTTTCAGTTAAGGGTTAATATTGTAACCACCTTATAATTAGTCGAGAAATACTTTTGGAAGTCTTTTTCTCAGTAAATAAATTGTCAATAACTCCATACTCATAAAGCTGAACTATTAGCCAAAAAATCAAAAAGACATTTTTTGTTATCAAACAACCGCCAGAGTTAATATCTGGAAGCAGACTATTTACTTTCCTGAATCTAAGCTTAACTTAGTTAGGTTTCTAAAGGGATTATTGATGAACATAAAAAATATATGTCAGCAAATTCTGGCTCTGAAATATTGCTATAAGAAATAAATATCTTTTCCCTGAGGTGATAAATTTTCCCTGCAGACTTCTCTCTGTTTTACAGAATAACAATTTTTCTGTTATACTGAAAGGTTTTGTACCTCAAAGACCTTGTTGATACACTTGATTTAAGTTGGTTTGTATACAAATTAAAATGCAGAAGAGCAGCATATCGGAAATACAAATTGTAACTGGTAAATATGCTAGACCTTTTAAGATTTAAAATCTGTGCCTTAGGATGGAAAAAACGAAGTTTCCAAAATAATGTTTTTGGAAAAATGTTTTTTATTTTATTTTTTAATTTCAACCTATGAAACAAGGAAGAGTTCATAGATTTCAGCTAGCTTCTTTCTTAACTGTTATTAAAATTAATTAATCACCTCATTGGTACCAATAAATAATTTGATAATCTTCTTTGTAGAAATTAAAATTTTTGACCACATTCAAGTAACAAACAAATTAATACATCCATCTAATTTACTGAGCTAACTTATTCATATATATTAAACAAGTTTATAAGTAGCAGGATATAATAAATAATACTAGTAGAAGCTCTGCTATTTGGAGGCACATTTTCCTATTTATTAAATTGAAAGATACATCATTCTAATTATAAGACAGCTTATTCATGAAAAACTTTCTTTATCCATTGATAACTCTCTGTATAAACTATGAGTAAAAATGCCTTAGGGAAGTGTGGTTAACCTTCTTCTTAGTACTGCGAAACCTGGTTGAAAGGTCTCGACCTTAGAATCAGAGGATTTCCGGTTCAAAACACGATTCTACCGAACCCCTCTCGTGTAAGAGGGTATGGTGCATATTAAATCCGGCAAGACTGTGTTCCCCTTGGTATGGTTCCGAAGTTAGGAGAGAGGGTGCCAGCCAGTTGTAATCCTGTTTATCTTCCTGAAGTTCCAGATTGCGAGCCTGTCCCAAAAAGTCTTCAATAGTCTTACTTTAAAAGGAGACGGTGAAATATCAGAGCATTAGCATTTGCATCTTTTTAGATAATACAGCGTATTTGACACAAGGCAGCAAAAAAAGGAGTTTTTATAAAATTACAAATTTGTTAAATATTTTAAAAATATTTGTAACTTTGGAGAACCACTGTGAATATCTATAAAGTTAAGGAAATTTTATTCAAAAAATATCACGATAAATCAACGCCCAAATATCTTTTTTTGAAGATTTTATGGAAAGTGTAATTGAGGTATAAAATCAGACAAATGTCCACACCTCATATTATACATGACATCAAAATCTTGATTAGAAACACGTTTGCCCTTGCTTGTGATTGGAAGATACCCCATGTCGTCCTTCAAAAACAAGTTTTTTTTTATATTCACAGGTATTTATGTTCATTGTCCTGTACACGTCTCTCATTTAAAGATATGTATAGGAGAGTGTACGGCAAAAAGATAAAAATATTTAAAAATAAAGTACTTTGCATCAAACTAACCCACCTTGCTGTATAAGGAACTCATTAATACATTCTGATTTAAGACAAAAAATCACATAAGAAAACCAAACTCGAACTTTTTTACCGGCCTAGTAGATATTCTAAACCCATTCATTCAATCAATTTGCTTGCAATAGAATTAAATATAAATTTCCGTACAAAACTATTTTTGATAAAACCTTCTTGTAAAATCTCACAATAAATCGTTTTGGCGAAGAAAAACGGATTTCTTACAAGCGTCATTAAAGTTGTGATAAAATGCCACATCAATTCCAATAATTGCATTTTTATAATAACTTGTTATCTTTATAAATCGTTGTATTTTTCCCTTTTGTTCATTTTATTTCCAATCTTGGCTTGTTTGACTTGTCTGTCTAAGACTATTAAGCCAATATCGATACTGAGAAGAAATGCCTAAAACTGAAACTCAAGCACGCAATTTATTCTTCTCCTTCATGCAGCTCGCTCAATTCCACAGAAAAGGACACGCTGGAATAATTTCTCTTGTTACGGAATTTTTCTATGCGCAAACAAGATTCCACTTAACTCGAACGAGCTGGTTTGTAGCTTCCGGAAGAGGGCAGATAATCTTCTCGAACAATCAAGCACAACTCTGCTCCTATGGGTCCTATCGCTAAAATTCCTGAACAAGTCCTCAAGTTTGTTTCCAAGTCCGAATTCATAGATTCTTTATCCGATCATCATCCATTAGAATTGACCTTAAAACTATCTTTCTTACAATGGAAATAAATGTGTTGGGAAACAATATTACAGATTCGTAACGATATACATTCAACATATTCATTGCCGTTTCATCTTGAGAAATCCATTACTCTCTTTCATTTTGTATGCATTCAACATTCGTAAAAATTTGGCATGCGATATTATTCATCATTTTAGGTTTCAGAGAAGAAAAAAAAATTCTAAGTAAAAATAATAATTGAATAAACATAACTCCTTTCGGCAAAATGGAAACAAATTAATATTGATAGCATTATTTAAGTGGTAATTTTATTTCGATGAAAGCGAATATTGTTAACAGTATTATAGTATTTTTATGCAGGTAAATAAATTGCATACAATTTCTTTAAGATAATTAAGAATAATTTTTTGCTTAAGGCTGCTTCATTGTATCTTATAATCTGATAATAGAATAACAGTGCGAACGATGTAAAGTATGCTAAAAAAAGATTAAGTTTCAAATTAAGATAACTCAAGATTTGTTTAACAAAACAATTTCCCACTTGTATAACATAATAAAATGAATTACAGGATTTAATTTTTTAGGATTTATGCATTAAATATGCATACTTTAATGTAAAGAAAATGCAAGAATTTAGGTCAAATTTCGTTAGTTGAATTTGAAATAAACAAAAGAATGAAATAAAATTAAAAGGATTGATTTATGAATTTTTGTGTGCTTTCAGTGCATTATAAAATGGAATTATCAAATCTGAAATTAATATTGTTTTTTAATAATGCATTAATGTAATTTTATCAATTAGAATGATGAACGAAAGAAAATGGTTTGGTGTAATGGAATGGAAATGCTTTTATCTGTAGAAAAATTGCCATTGTTGAAATTTTTTAATAATTTTTTGAAATTATTTAGAAAGACCATACAATAGTTTTATTTCTTTCTTTTGTTCAGAGCATTCATCAAAGATTGAAATTCTCTTTCCTGAGTTTGTTAAGATTTGTAACAACAAAACTAATATGGAATAAAAAGGGCATTGTTAAAATTATTAGTATATAATATGAACTTAATCGATTAAAATATACACTGAAGTGAGAAAAGTCACGAGATAGCAATATGCAAATATACAGATGGCAGTAGTATCGCAGCGAAAAAGTATAAATGCGCAGCTCGTTTTCCAGAGCTTTCATTTGTGTTCAAAATATTCATGTGAACAGGTTTTTCGTGATTTATGGCGGCACGACGAGAATGAACAGACTTTGAACGTGGAATGTTAGTTGGAGCTAGACGCATGGGTCATTCCATTGCGGATATCGTTAGTGAATTCAACATTATCTACAGTATCAAGAGTGGGCCGAGAGTATGAAATTTCAGGCATCACATCCCATCATGGACAGCGCAGTGGGCGACCACCTGCACTTAACGACCGAGACCGCCGACGTCTGTGTAGAATGGTCAATGTTAATCGACACGCAACACTTCGTCAAATAACTGCAGGAATCAATGTGGGACGTACGAGGGACGTGTCTGATAGGACTGTGTGGCGAAATTTGTCTTCCTTGGGCTATGACAGCAGAAGACCAACTCGAGTGCCTTTACTGACAGCACGACATCGCCTGCAGCGACTCTCCTGGGCTCGTGAGCATATCGACTGGTCCCTAGACCAGTGGAAAACCGTGGCGTGGTCAGATGAGTCACGATTTCAGTTGTTACGAGCTGATGGTAGAGTTCGAGTGTGGCGCATGCCCCACGAAGCCATGGACCCAAACTGTCAGCAAGGCACTGTTCAAGCTGGTGGTGGCTGCATAATGGTGTGGGCTGTTTTTACATGGCATGGACTCGGTCCTCTGGTGCAACTGAACCGATCATTGACTGGAAATGGTTATGTTCAGCTGCTTGCAGATCACTTGCAGCCATTCATGGACTTCACGTACCCACACAACGATGGGATTTTTATGGATGACAATGCGCCATGTCACCGGGCCAGAACTGTTTGCGATTGGTTTGAAGAACATTCCGAACAATTCCAGCGCATGATCTGGCCGCCTAGATCACCCGATATGAATCCCATTGAGCATTTATGGGACATCATCGAAAGGTTCGTTCGTGCCCAAACTCCTGCACCATCCACACTTTCACAATTATGGACGTCTATACAGACAGCATGGCTCAATATTCCTGCAGAGGACTTCCAACGACTTGTGGACTCCATGACACGTCGAGTTGTTGCACTTCGCCGGGCAAAAGGAGGACCGACACGATATTAACAGTCATCCCATGACTTTTTTCACTTCAGTGTATTAATTTATCTATATATTTTAATTTAAATGCGTTATAAAGTATCACAAAGTATTTGGATTTCTCAAATCTGGAGGTCTTCCTCAAGATTTGTTTCTGGCTTTCTCATGTTCCATGGTACAGTTAGCTTATTTCCTTACACACTTGTAGAAGGCACTTTACTATTAATCATTTCAGGTAAGTTTCTGTACTCTAAAGAAATTCTTTGTAAATATTGATAAGAATTTGAAACAACATTTCAATAAGAAAATCAAACATGGGTTGCATTATTTCTTATTGTTTCTCCTTTCGGAATCGGATAAATACTTTTTCCTGTTTTTGAAAGCAGAAAAAATATAACATTACCAAAAGCAACATCACCTACTTCAATTTTCAAAATACTGTTAGAGTTAAAAAAATCAACCGATAACGAATATTTCTAGCTTTTTCATGAAAATATCAAGTTCATGTTGCGAAATTTGGAAAATTGAGATAGACATGTTGCTTGCTATAAAAGCAACAATAAATTCTTCAGACTATCTCTTCTCTTACATATGCTATAAAGCGGCAGCTATTACATTAGTAAAATTATAGTCTGTAAGAAGAATTTTATCTTAGTTAAAACTTTTTGACAAAATAAATTTATTCGAAAAAGATTTATTGAATCTAATTCATAAACGGCGGCTATAGATTAAGGTTTTCGGGTGAAAAAAGAAAATTTGGGAATATTTTATGAGATTAATTTTTTTCGTCTAGTGCAAAGTTTTTTTTACATGTTACTTGTAAACAAAATATTTTCCACTTTGAATCAGATAAAATATTGAACTCTTTTTACTGAAAAAAAATTACGCCCACTTATATTTTGTTCTGCAAAGATTTTGAGTTATTTACACAATAGTTAAAGAATAAAGTGATAAATAAAAAAATTGTATTTTTTATTTTTAATGTTGTAAATTTCCTTTTGAATAAAAATATAATAGTATAAAAATAAAACTGTGTTTCAGAAAATTTTCATTATTTTGTCTTTCAAAACTGCTCATGCAATAGGATGAATTCTCAAATTACTATCAAAGTATAATAACTAGAATAGATGCAAATTATTCTTTTCAAAAAGATTTCTTTAGATATCTTATATGTGATCCTTTCAATTTTAATGTTTTATGTTATTTTTTACTCGTTTCTTTGATTCTTTAGATATGGTCTAATAATGTATAATTTGCAAAATTTTAATCAGTTTCTAGCGTAATGAGCATAATGCTTAGATCTTGTTGAATAATAGCTCAATCTGATCGAACTTGAAACATTTATCAAAATATACAAATATACCAACAAGTCACAAATGGCTCATTCTCAGTTTATGTTACGGATTACAAATAACAGTAAAAAGTAATTTTAAGATACAGGAACAATAAATATTATAGCTTCATCTATGCAGTCCTTTGAGAGTTATAATGGGAAAACTGCAAAGAAACTTATTTTTGTGATGAGACTACCAGAGGGTACCAGTGGAATCTGGAATCCTTTTCCAAGTATAAAAATAGCGAAAACATACCACTTAAAATATCTAACAGGAAATATACGCTTTAAAAAATACAATTTCCTACAAACTATAAATTTCATTCTTTCGCTGTTATGATTCTCAATAGGTGATATGTAGTTCCATCAGTTACGAAAGTTAATATACTTTCTAGATTTCAATAAAAAAGAATTTATCACAGAATAATTTGATTTATCTCTTCCTTTTATTTAAGATTCCAGATACCGGGAAAATGATTTTATCTACTAATTTAAATATAGCTTTTCAGTATAACTGTTTGAGTTTTAATAAGAGGAAAAATATTGTATGATTATTCTTTATTGTTCGAGTAGTTCTTTGTTATCGGTGAATGAAATTTCTCAAACTGATGCAGAAAGCTGATGCTTTGAAAATTCAGAGAGTTTTTATTTTGAATTTCGATTAAATAGAACTGCAAGGTAGAAGTTCAATGAACACGAAATAACTTTTCGTGGTTTAAATTTTTGTACTAACTTTGAATAAAATAAAGTTAAAAACAGCTTAATAGTCTAGAAATTCATCGTAAATAAAAATGGGTAATGTCTAATTCAAATTTTGAAAACTCAAATATCAGCAAAACATCTTAATTTGTATCGAATGAAACAATTCCAATGCAGAAAACTATTCCGAGCTTTGCAAGCTCATCAATAACTGAAATGGTAATCAAATTACCACAAACTTCCTAAGAGTTGGAGTTCATTTTCCAGTCTGGTAGATTTTCATTTGCTTAACAGTTGGTGAGGATAATAATAATCGCTTTATCCGAAGGAAGAGTGAATGAAAAGTGATAAAAATGATGATATAATACTTTCAGTTGAATTCGAAGTACACTAATCACACCTTAGTAAAGGACGACTGAAAATGCTTTTCAGTTTGATAACTAAACACTGAACATATTTTGCAATAAACGTTCTGATACAGAAAATGAAAATGAAATCCATGCCATTGAATTTTTTTCGATTAAGTGCTTTAAAAAGATTAGCACAGTTCAATTTCAAAACTACAGCATAAACTTTTTATTTTATGTAATTTTAAAAATCCATGTCCATTTCGACCATTTTTATATGTTTGAATGTTATTTTAAACATTTTTGTAAGCTTATAAATTAGTACCATTTGAAAACTAAATAGAAAAATTATTTACAATAAATTTAAAGACAAAAATGCAACAAAGGTATCTTCTGAGTAATGTTGTAATTGAGAGATCATTAAATTATGAAGTTAAATTTTGCTTTTTCGCAATGATTCCTGTGTTTTAATTAATTCCAGTGACTAAAGAAATATATGTTGCAATTACTGTAGTATTTAAAAAAGTTGTAAGATGATTTTGAATTTAATAACTGAATTCTACACAATACATTAGCTATTATTCAATATTTAAGATTGGTTTGATGTTGAGATGATAAAAGACATTCATTCTATTTTTCTGCCTGAAAAAATGGATTTTTCACTTTTACAGTGTTTGTCTGGGAGATTTGAATTTATTTTTACTTTTATCGCTTCTATAATATCTGATGAAGAAAGAGATTGAAGTGAGGAAATAAGACATGATCAAGAGAAAGAGAAAAATTGAAACGAAAGAAAAAAAACTCGACTGAATCTCGTATTTGCGGGTAAGTTTTAACAAGGAATAAAACTTAGAATTTTCATGATATAAAGCTTCAAAGTCAGTCATCTTCTTATGAAAAAAATTATCTATAGTTTCGAATGCCGAAACGATTTGGAAAACATCAACAGCTATTAAAGAAAGAAAATAATTTTAAGACATCAGTCTTTTCGTTTTTCTGATGTTATGGAGCATGAAGGCAGAGAAATCCTCCTCAAACATAGCTCAAAGCAGTTTATTTTTTAAAGTCATTTTTATGAAAATACTAGGATGTACTCGGCGCGTTGCTGCCGCAGAAAAAAATAATATTCAGTGCAATCAATTAATAATTTGGCAATGTTTTATCGTAATAGGATGAAAGGTACGACAGTATTTAAATACGAACAAACAAATATTCCTTTTTATGTCTTAGACTTGTGTATTCTTTTAGAATTGGAAAACTTGGTATTCTTTCAGAATGGTAATAAAAGAAACTATTTATTGTATCTCTTGATTTGTTTAAAATTCGTTCAGAATTCTCAAATTTAATTTTAGAAAATGTTGTTCAAACATTTTCTTTTAAAACTGATTCAAGATAGAAAATATATTTATACCATAGGGTCGTTAATATAGTTGAAAAGATAACTTTTGAAAATGAAGATGGTGCAAAATTATTTGTACTGCAATATTTTTGGCAGTTACTGCAAAATACGCAAAAATTTAGATAAAATTTAAAGACCTCCTCGAAATTTTATCGCATAATCTGTAATAAAGTTGCTACTTCTGAGAAAGACTTGTGTACTATAGCTACAAAATATTAACCTTTAACTTGTATTTAGCATTTCTTCAGAATCTATTGTCTCCTCGGCGAGATATTTGGAGATGAATCCTTGGTAAATAGATGCGGTTGAGATTCGATTTTTTAAAAAAAATTTAGATAATTGTACTATTCCTTTAACCATCCCGGAGATGTAAACAATAGGCTGACTAAGTTTCATCACTATCGGATGAACGGCTTAGGAAGGCATAAGAGACATACAGACAAACATTCATTTTTATTTATATAGATTATAATATTTTGTGTCTCAATATTGCTTTAATAGGATGAAACTCAGAAGAAAATCATTGAGAAAAACTCATAACTTCATTCTTATGCCATTCTTCTTTGTAATTAACTTTGTTATTATGCTATTCTTGCATGTAAAAAGTAAATTTATTTACTTCTGATGAGCTAATTTTAATTATTGGGATGTTTCACCACTCTTGATTTTCAAAGAAGTGGTAAAACATTGCGTAAATATATTATAAAATTTTCTGAATATTGTGGATCATTAAATTTGTTGAATTTGCTTCGTATCTGGTGAGCTCAGTTAAAATTAACATATTCAGAGTTGCATCTATCCGCATCTGCTCATTTGAGAATATAAACATTTTGTATGTTTTTTAATATGGCAGTCCTTCAGTTCTAAAAAATTTTTTAATCGAAATTGCCACCAGAACAGATTTTATGATACAATTACCATACGTAAGCAAATTTTGACAACTCTGCTAGTGGACAATAAAAAGAAAGTTTGATAAAAAGACTAAATAAATCTTTTAACACTTTCGCTACCATGATTGACGTCTATGATTAGGATCCCTATTTGATACATTCCTTACTTATTATGCTAACAGTAGAAGAGAAGAAATTATCGAATTAGAAATAAAGTATGAATCACAAGTCATTCATTAGCAACGTTTTAAAAAGAGACGTAAACTAAACATAGGCTTGTTCTACTCATATTCTGTTGCTATAACGAGAATGTGAGTTGCATGGCAATCAACTTGTTAACAATTTACGTTTTTTTTTAATAAAAAATATCATAATTTTCAAGACTATCTTTTTCTATATTAAGTCACATGGCAGTCACCTTGTTAACAATTTACATATTTTTTCAATAAAAATATCAATTTTCAAGACTGTCTTTTCCTAGATGTTAGAATGGGAATTTCACTCCAGAAACTTTACAGTGATTTCAAGCAAATGGTGAGTGCAATCGGAAAAGGGCGAAAATCCCGTTTCCTCAACTATCATAAATGTTGCATATGGTAAACAAGGATAGAAGTTCTAGCTTAATGGGTAGCAAGACATATTCGTAATAAAGAGAGATGTAATAGCATTAGATCACACACGTACTTTTTTCGACAACTTTTAGTTGGTTAACATTTTATTATCTCAACAAATACATTAAACTACACGTATTCATGCATTAATTCGATTATTTAAAATTCCAGTGTATTTTTATGCTAAAGAGAATACAATTTTTTCCTTTCAAATTCTTAAAAATAGCAAATGGATCATATTAAATTTCCAACAATAGATAATTTTAAATCGCTGTTTCGATGAAATAGTTTGAAAGTAGTTTTAAATATTCTTTTGAAAAGAGATGATTTTTATATTCTTATAAGAGACACAATCATAATGACATATAAATAGAGTATATAAATTAGCAATATAAGCGAAAACGAAACTAATTACGGAAATTGAACCAAAAACTATTTCGGATTCGAACAAGACTAAATATAAATGTTAGTATGATTGAAACAATTATTTCATAGGAATCCAAATTAATAAAGAATCCAATCTGAGGACTTTCTCAAGGGTCACCCTCAGACAGTTTCCATAATTAGTTTCGTTTTCTTATTATATTGCTAATTTATGTGATTCATCAGTATTTTAGTAGTAGCTGCATTCGCGCACACTAAATACTATGATTGCCTTTTAAATTTTGAATTTAAATTTTAGTCTTGTTCGAATTCGAAATAGTTTTTGGTTAATTTTCCATAATTAGTTACGTTTTCTCTTATATTGCTAATTTATGTGATTCATCAGTATTTTAGTTGTAGCTGCATTCGCGCACACTAAATAATATGATTGTCTTTTAAATTTTAAATTTAAATTTTTGTCTTGTTCGAATGCGAAATAATTTTTGGTTCTGTTTCCATAATTAGTTTCGTTTTCTCTTATATTGCTAATTTATATAAATAGAGTAGTTAGTTTAAGCAGAGAATAGACTAAATTTTAAATCTTGTAATTATAAGATATAAGTGGTTGAGACCTGAATACCTTTAATAAATTAATAAAGTAAAACGCTTATTGGTTAATATTTTTTTTTAAATTTATAATTCTTAATCACAACTGTCATTAAAATTATAATTAAATTATTTCCTCATATTGACAAATGACATATTTACTTATCCCAAAATTACGGTAGTTAACTTTAAATGCAAACTTGTGCAATCAAAGAAACTATCACGCATATGAAGAAACAAGCGAATATGCACGTTTACAGGAAAACAGCTTAATATTTACACTTATAAAGAGTTACTCTTACTAGACTAACACGCTTTCGCCTTAAGGAGTTCACATATCACTTTCATCCAGACAATTTAGATCATTGATGAAAAGATTACTCGAGGGCAATATCTGCATTTAGTTAATGTCCCGTACTGATTACTTCCCTTTGAATCGCAATGATTCTTTGTTCTCGAACTCTTCATTATCAATCATTATTTTATTCTCAAATTATGAGATGACTTCAATAATGATGTTTAAACATCTAAGTTTCAAAATGTTTTAAAGGCAATGCTTTTAAATTGAAATAGTTTAAGCTGTATTTAATTGCACATCATATAAATGACTTTTATGAATTTAAAATGCTGATGCGACTTTTCTGAATACCCAAGAAATTTAATTGAAAGATATATTTTTAAAAAGGGAATTAAGAAGAACTTCTTAAGTTCTTGCCGTGTAATATAATGTATTAATTGTCAATTTGTTGAAAGTCTTACAAATTAAAGAATATATAATTTTCGCATTCCAATGAGTAATTTATTTAAAACTTTATCTTCATACAGCAATTATAATGCTACCAATTAAGATTAAAAAAGAATATTTTTGCTTAAAAATACTTACATTTGTAATTGTACAAAAAAAAATAATTTTTCTTGAATGAAAATCTTTGCATCATCATTTAGTTTAACTTCTTTATAGTATTGCTTTTAGTTCTTCATGCCTTTACATTTTAATTTTCACGATTTTTAAATCAGAATGTAAACTTTTTAGCATACTAATAAAAGCACTTAAATTTTTTTATTTTTTTGTTTTGTATAAGTTGTTATCTTAGAATTCATTATAATTATGGAAATTTTTTGTAATCTTTTCATATTCTGTACTAGTAAATCAAGAAGTCTAAAATTAAATTTCTTTAAATTAATTGATTAGTTTAAAATATAGAAATATAGAAAAAAATATATAGTGTATACTTCGAAAATATACTGTATTATCATCAAAGATACAAAGTCATACAAAATTTTCAAAATTCTGCTGCTCTCTGAATACCGTCCCCCGAGCATATTTTCCATATATTAGGCGCATTCACACCCTTTTTTAACAGCAGAATTTCCTCTAATTCTAAAACTTTTTACGATGAGTTTAGTTTAGTTATATTAATGTCCTGTTTTGAAGCAACATCAGGGCTATCTTGAAATTGACCTCATCATTTTGAGCCACGGTCAGATGACGAGGACGACACCTGAGGTGGCTCCCCCCCCCTATCCAAACTTCCACAACACACCAGTGGGAGGAGGTTTGGCCCCCGACGGATTTAACGTGCATCAGACCCGCTTACACGGAGGTTCATCGATGGAATCGGGCCTTGAACCTGCAACTCTCCGGTTTTGAAGCTGAGACACCAGGTCACCGCTGCCTCGTTTTACGAAGAAGTCTAAGTAAGGAAATGCTTAATGACCTCCTCCAGCTCTCTTTTGATCTAATTTTACTTTCAATTTGAATAATATTTAAGATTATGACTTGGCATCTGACGTATGATTGGTTAATGCAAATTATAATTCAATTACTAAATATTCAGAGAAAAGCTTAAATAGTTCATCTTAGAGAAGTGTTCGTTTTACCTTTAAAAGGAGGATAATTATTCCCATATACGCTGCATCTAACAGACACATTAAGATACTTGATTACTGGATTTCATGCATATACAATATCTGCAATATCGGCGACAGAGTCAACACACTTTTCAGATGTGCAGGGGGTGTTAAATATACACCTAAATTTAAATACACAATGGCCCGAAGCAGTCACTTGTCCGAAGTAAAGAATGTAATTAAGGGCAACATATTCAGGGCTGTATATATATCTAACCGCTTATCTATAAGTTCTGAAATCGGCAAGTTCCTTAATGAGGAAGGGTTAAAAGTATTGAGATTAAAAATATTGAAAAAAAATCATAAATATCTGCAATATCGGCGACAGAGTCAACACACTTTTCAGATGAGCTAGAGCAAGGAAAATAAATATTAGTTTATTATAGAATCCAGAATTATTTAACTATCACATTTATGAAATTCTAAGAATAATAAAACTTTAAAAGTGGATATTTGTTATTATTTGAATAACTATTATGATTTAGAGTTTTCACAAAGACATTTTACCGCACAAATTCTTTTGATATTCTACTGAATTTTTTAAAAAAATCCATGGATATAGAATTCTCGATATGTTCGCATCACAGGCCATAAACTGAGATTCATATTGTCAACAACTGATTTCTCTACACAATTTCACTCAAACTTAAAGAATTCCTCTTTATGGACTATAATTTCAATTTTCGCCTAGCACATTCGGGGGAATAGCGGTTACGAAATGAGTTTATCATTTGATCAGATTGGCCACCTTGTTCTTCTGATTTAATTCTCATATAACAAGCGAGAAATACTTTAGGAAGTATTTTGTTTTCATGACAAGATTCACTCCTGAAAATGAAAAAACTTGAACTGATGACCATATTGGAATGAAGAATAATTTTTTGTTTGATCCTTAGCTAACGAATACGAAGGAAATATATAATCAGCCTTTGCAATCAATGAGAATTTAATGAGAAATACCAAGTTTGTTGTTCTCCTCTTTGACTATAATTATTTCAATGAATGTCAGTGGTTAAATAAAATTATTTTTAATTTCATATTGCTTGTTTTATTTATTTCTTAATTTAGATTTTTTTAAAAACGAAAATGTCACCTTCTTCAATTTATTTTATTTTGCTGTGAGGAAAAATCACGATTAACCCTTAACTAGAGAGGTGAAATTTTAGGAGTTTACTGGGAAGATTCGGTCCACGAGACCATATTTTATTTGCACTCAATTTAAATTTTATAATGAATGCATAAGTATGAAAAACTGTCAATATATTTTGCTGACATTTTTTTGATATATAGATACGTTTTAGAAATTTTTCAAAATATATCATCATTGAAAGAAATTAATGCGTTGAAACATACATTTTCTTCTCAAATTACATATTACAGTTAATAATATTCTTGAAAAAACATAACTTTTTAAATCATATTTATTTTTCCAATATATAAAGGTATACAGAAAATAATATAATGCAAAATTTAATAATTATATGAAAAATAATAAAAATTTCCAATGGGTAAAATTGACCTTTTTTTATCGGCTTATGCGACTTTCACAGCACGGTTTTCAAGGACATTTCAAGCATACAGGTTAAGAACTAGTATAAAAATCAACCTATAAATTCTGTAGCAATTTCTCTTCTTATATTATGTTTTACAAAATTTTCAAAATACATGATAGCTAGAAAAATTAATTGTGTTTGAATACATATATCATAATCAGTTGAATGCGAACTTTCATTGAAAAAGTCTTTTGTAGGATTATTCTTATCACTAAAATCCCTTTCTGCTTCATTTAACATCCGCACTTGCCAGCAAAATTTATGTCATACCAGAAATTAACTATTTTTATTTTTTCAATTTTAAATTCAATGTATAAATTTTTTTATCAATAATAATGTAAGGAATTATAGCTTAAATAATAGTTTATAATCTTTCCTTTTATTCTACTTCTATTGTCTTAGATTCTTCCCATGAAATTCGCTACTTTTTTCAAACACTTTCTTATATATTGTATTCCAATTCTATTTAACAAATACAAAGTTCTGTGGAGGTGTGTTAGTTTTTACTAGCAGAAATATGAGATATTACATTTTAAAATATTTATTTGATAAGTCCTTTTTAATCGTTCTTTTCTTTCTATTTTCACTGCCTTAGTTTGTTAGATTCATTCCACGGTACTGGCTAGTTTCTACAAAAAATTTCTTTTATGTTGGATTTCAAATTTGAATACAAAACTCTGTTCGGGAGAATTTATTTTAAATGTTTTAAGAAAAAAGACACTTTTATGTCTTTTCTTACAAGAGCAAGGTTATATTTATACTTCAAAATATCATTATTTTTTTAAGGTATGATAAGTTTATTATAAGTAGTTTCTGAAAACATACTTTCTTAAGCACCCAAAAAAGCAGGTTTTAAAAAATTTTAATCATTGTATTCGTAATTTATAACACATTGCTATAATTATTACTGTATGTCACAGTCAAAAGTTTCATACACACTACTTGTAGTGCCACTTGCATCAGTCTTCTAAATTAAATTAATTAATCGTTTAATCGATAATTAAAGCATGAAACTTTTAAAATAGTGTATTGTCATAAATAATTTACAAGTGAACAAAATTGCATAGCTCTGGCAAGCGAGTAAATGAATAAAAAGTGGATAACATAACATTTCTTCCTTACAAACATGGTACAAGTAAGATAAAATACAAGATTTTAAAAACGTAAAAAAAATGCTTTTAGCGTGTTTTATTTTTCAGTCTTTTTTGAAAAGATGTGAAACTCTTAAAGAAGCAAATATAATAATGCGGTTAACTATACTTGTATAAGAAAAATTCCTTTGACTTATTAGCTATTAAATTCTTTAAAAAGAAGCAAAGGGCATAAAATTAGATTTTTTAGCCTTATAATAAATAATATTAGGTATTAAAACTCACCTAAAGTATGTGCTTGCATTTTACTTTAGGTCTTTAAAAACAAAAAAGTATTATAAATTGTTACATTTTATCTCCTTACGGTTTATGTTTTAACCTCGCTCAAAGAAATAAATTTGGGAGTGGAAAATTTCTTAATCAGCGGCTCTTAACCATAGTTGCGTTTTCTTATAAAATTTTCAAAATAACATCATCAAAAAATTGTTTCCTCTCAAAAAGTAAGAAACGAAATTCTCAAGTAAGCACGTAAAATCTTTCTTTTTTTACGGAAAAAAAAACAGGGCAAAGATAAAAGAGTACTTAAGTAATAGTAAAAGGAACAACACGCTTTTAATGTTAACTAAGAAAAATTATTGTTTAATGAAATTTTTTTTCCTTTCATGCATAGATATTCGGCGTAGTACTTTATATGCTGAGGATACCCATTAGTGTTATTTTTTATAATTAAAGACCCTGTTTTTTCTCTATTTTTATTTTAATGATTTTAAGTTATCTATTTTACCTAAAAGGAAGTCTAATGGATTGGCGGAATCTTTGGCTTGAAAATATTTTTATTAAATTAGGAGCGAAAAGTGTTCGATGTTTTATCGAAAATTGAATTTTTCGTATTAGCATAATCTGGTTTACTGTTTTCGGATAAAATTTAAAGAAAAGTAAATTAATATGAAAATTTCCATATGTAACCGTAGAAGCTAAATTTAACCACATGACAGCTGCATCTTCGGTGAGAAAAAAACTTCAATATCCAGTGTGGTTTATTTAAATAGGTAGAACTATTGATTTCTAACTATTAAGGAGATGCAGATATCATTAAACTTAAGAGAAGAAACGTTTTTTCTTCTATATAAAAAGACAACCATATCTCTAATTTGAGTAATATTTCAATTTTCAGCATTTAGAGAGTCATTATGGAATGTAGATTTCAGCTTCCAACTTTTTATCTCACTAAGAGCTGGATAATCTTCCTATGAGCTCAAAGATTTTACCTCGTTCTCTAAAAAATCCAGCCTCAATTCGACAAAATAACTCTAATTATATTATATATATGTGTTTATTGATATCTCTTAATCTAAGTAAAATCTTTATTACTTTCTAATTCTATCTTTATTTAAGCCATTTTAACTTTGTTCAAGTATGTCCTCCTATTTCCTGATCCAGTTCCTACATTTTTTGAAAAATTAATGCAACACGCGTTGTAGAAAACTGTTCACTTGAAGTTCTCACGCTTTGAGCGAAGGGATAAAAATCCTTTGTGTTTAGCGCGTTCTTTTAAACATATCTGAATTTTCCAATCCTAAATCTATATATGTCAAAGAAATCCAAATCAAAATCTCATAGCATAAAATCAGTGAAGGAAAAATTTTGGTCTCTTTTGCTGTTCTTCTCATGTATCGCGATGTGAACGGACGTCAGTTTCATCATCACATCTTGAAAATAATATGCCTCACGGATGAAAGGAATTAAAGTTTTAAAATTCCAAAAGTTTCTTCTATTCGGTCACGTAAATGATCAAATATATTTTATGTGCATACACTGACGTGGCAAAAGTCATGGGATACCATCTAATAACGTGTCGGACCAGCCTACCGTGTCTACCGCAAACACCAGCGTTTTCTTGGTAGAATGCAGCAACTCGACGTGGCGTGGACTCAACAAGTCGTTGGAGGTGACCTACAGCCGTCTTCTCTCTACAGGCATCTTTGAATGCGTAAATGTTGCTGGTGATGGAATTTGTACTCGAACTTATCTCTCGATTATGTCCCAAAACGTTCAGCGGAATTCCTGTCTGGAGATCTAGGTGGTCGAATCCTTCTCCGGAATTTCCCAGAAGATTCTTCAAACTAATCTCGATCGGTTGAAACTCACACTGACATGGCACATTGACTTAGAAAAAAAATTCATCTCTATTTGGATACATGAAGTCAATGAATTCTTTGCAAGTGCTCTCCAAGTAGCTGAACAGAATAATTTCCAGTCAATTATAGGCACAAATGGATCAGAGATCCAGTCTATTCTACGCAAAAATAACTTTTATAAAAAGTAACGACTTTTGCGCATTTTGTTAGAGGGTACGAATTTATAATAACATTATTTTGTCACCCTACAATCGAATTTTTCTGACATGTACTTTGAAATATTTTATCATTATTCTAATGTATGTGTGTTACAGTGGAAGACCGATATCTAGAAATGTGTTACAGTTAAAGACCAATATCTTCTACAATGAATTCAGTAACTACATAGTCATTATTCAGCTGGATGTCAGCATTCACCGAATGAAGATTTCGACATTCTCTGGAGAATGCTGACATTTTATTTCGGTTTTTTTCACAGTAACATAAAACATCAAGAATCTTCTTCATTCTTTACTTTTTACATGAGAATAGAGACATTTTTGTGCAATACTCTGCTATTTTACTTATAAAATATCGTATATTAATAAGTAACTCTTATTTCAATTTCCCATGAATAAGAGGAGGGGGGGGGGATGATGTTGACATTTTCGAAGCCAATAGCATACCATCCTGATATCTTTTTATACATCGTATGAGCATTTGTCGATGATTTTTAAAAAACATATTTTTAATGCGTTACAGTTTTTTATTTTTTTAGTAACAAATTATTTCTCTTTTGGAATTTAATTTGCGATTTGATGCTGTAAATGTTATGGATTCGAGAAAATATATTTTCTCATGACTACTAGTAGATTAGTTTGGAATCAAAGTGCTATTAAATCAATCAGTTAGATGATAATTACATTCTGAAAATTATTCTGACAGTGTATTATCGTATTTACACAATGTTTCAAATTTAAGCAAACTACTAAGTGAATAACAAAATTTATTTCAAATTCTTTTTTTAAAACAGGAAAAAACGTAAATGAACAAAAAATCTTTAAGAATCAAACACATAAACGTGCGATTTCAATTTCAAAATTTGTGAATACAAGGCGTGTTCAAATGAAAAGTTACGTAACAACATAAGCATTAACATATTTGTCTATGCCGCCATGGGAGAACGTAGGAGACATATAGATATGCGACTGCATTTTTCGGCTTAGATCAGAGCATACAGGGGTACTCGCAGGAGAGAGCAGATGCTCTTATAAAGAGCTCCATCCAAGGTCCGCTATTTGTTGAATACCTCGAGCACAGAAAAACCATTAACTCCGATAAGTACTATGAGAGACTCTGAAGATTACAAGATCCAACCGGAACAAAAAACCTCTGCTTCTCTCAGAGGGTGTTGTTCTGCCCCATGATAACGCGCGCCCACACGTTTCCAGGGTCCCACTAAAGGGAGTAGCCAAATTCCAGTGAGAGCAGCTCGAGCATTTGTCCTACTGCCAGGACAAGTCACCCTGGGATTTTCAGTTGTTTGGTCCCTTGATAAAATATTTGAAAGGGAAGAGCTTCATCTCGAACGGCGAACTCAAGGACGCTGTGAAGGACTAGGTCTCGTTATGACCACAGGAATTCTAGGAACAAGGAATCCTTCGGCTCGTTAATTTGTGTGATCGTTGTGCTTAGGCCTATGATGTATTCTCTGAATAAAGTCTTCATTTAATCCCTCAGTGTAGTTTCGCACCTCTTCATTTGAAAACTTCGTGTATATGAAAAGCACATTTAATTCCTTAAGAAAGATATTTTAACTTCGGTCTTTTCATTTCAAGCAGTGAACTCAGACAAATTAAATTTTTAAAGGCTGTCACATCACTGAATCTATAAGTTTAAACTATCTTTTCCTTAGATTTGCCAGCAAATTAACATTTTCAAAATATCCAAACTAAAAAGAACGGGAATAACTACGTTGATGTGACTATTTAGTCTCATTTAGAAAATTAACGGATTTTACAACTTCATGTTTATTAAATTCTGAGCAAAATTTCAGAAACTTATTTTAACTTCCTCCCTTATCAACTTATTTCAATGTAAAAATATTTGTTCTAAGAGTAACAACTTTTCCGCATACATCAAGTGCAATTTTCATTTTCGTCTGTGCATTAAGAATTCACGAATATAAATTATTAAACAAACAAGTCATAGCACTTTATTAAAAATTTGAACGGAAACGTAGTAATGTCATTATCATTCATTAAAAATTTCTTAAAACTTGGTGATAATAAAAGACATTTGAATAATCAAATTTAACCATTGAATTGGAAATTTAAAGATAGTAGCTTGCTAATTAGTAGTTTTAAGAATGATGTCTTCAAATCGTCTTACCGTTTAAAGTCTTAAGTACATTTAATAGAAAAAGTAAGCATTTTACTGAATTTTTAATATTTGTAACTAAAAGATGAATTAGGATATAATTTATTAGTTTAAAGCTTGATGCCGACTTGAAGACAGAGTTAGGCCTAATATTGGCATAGGATATATGTCTATTTGAATTACTAAAACTAAATACTTTTAACAAAATTCTATTTGCATTCCTTGTTTTCATTCATTTTCTTTGATTTTTGGTTTTCTTGTCTTCATTTTTTGCTTGTTCATTTTTTTTCGAAGGGAGATAGCTGATTCCGAGCAATTTTGACATTGGTAAAAGTAGTAAAGGTTGAGTAGCTTTAATAAAAACATGAGATGATTTTTTGCATATTCATTTCAAAACAATTCGATAAATTATTTTTAAATAAACCTTTAAATTAGGGGGAAAAGTAGTGTTAAAATTTTAATCATTGAATATATTTAAGAAAACTGGTTGTCCAGATTGAACAATACCTTTTTAAATTGGACCAAAAAATACTTGAAGCTCAATTACGATAAATTTTTAAATTGTGGAATTCAAATCATAACGATATGTATGAATCCAAGAGTGTACAGTGTCAATGTTTCTTTATTTTTTCTCTTATAATTGTAATATCTAACTTAAGTAAGCAACAAAAATAGCTAAATAAAAAGACTACAATAAACTTAATTCTCTATTTTTCTCTTTTTTTAGAATTTCAAGTATAAGAATTTTTCCTGTAATTACTCTTTTTCCTTTCTCTTTTGATTATTCCTGTTAAAATTTAAGAGAATATGTGTACTATAGTAGGTGCATTAACTGCAACTAATGCTTTGTATCTGTCAGGAAGGGAGTGTAGTTTGTTGAGTGTTTTCAAAAAGGTTCAAATTCACAAAAATTCAAATCAGAACGATAAATGGGTTTGGAAAATATTATAAAGCGCAGGTGTAGTTGTAAGAAAGGTTGAAGGTGGATGACCAAGTGTTGCGTACGCCGGTGATGGCTTTACACTTAATGATGAGAAATGAACTATAAGTTGTGGTGTAACTAACTGAAGTAAACAAAGGAATTGCAGTGTAACCAAAAGGATTAAACGATGTTTCTATACTATGCGGTTTATTACTATGAGAAGAAGCATGGAATTACCCTGCTCCCAATGGTATGCATCGCGTCCCAGTTCAAATCTCGTTCTGACAGGTCATGACCTGCGCAGTTACAGAAAGGGAGTAACCCTAGAATGGGTAACCGCCAACTTGGCGCTTTGCTAGCAAAGTACTGAACAACAAGCAAACCAACAACAACAGCTGACTGATATATCACCCTATTGGTGGAAAAAGACCGAAACTAGACATTTAGCAACATTGTTCAGAGCTTTTGTTTTGTAACCAGATGCATAATTTATTGTATCTCGGTTTATTACCTCATAAAAGTGAGCAAACTAAACAGCGTTCGTAATACTTAATACTATTGGCACCATACTTCTGTCCAGTTTTAAAATGGTTAAAGAACACATAGTCTGAATGGTGTTTGTAATGCGGGTCTGATTCTATTATAGAGATGAAAGAGACCGATGGGAATCGTTTTATCCTCAGAAACGAATTTTAACGCCATTTAATGTGAAAAGAAGAACACTTTTCATCCCTTGATATGAGAGTAAGATTTCTTCGGGGTTATACTGATGTACTTGTCAAGGGAAGCATAATCATGAATGGTAGAATGGAGCTCCATATTTTGTACAGAGGGTCAGTGGCTGGAACCCATTATTATGAGGAATATATTTTCCCTTACGTATGTCTATTAGTAATTTCTTAACTATGTTTCTAATTCAAGATCATACTAATATTGACTAATTTTTGGACTATACTTCTACTTCAAGATAATACTTACATTGACTAATATCTGGACTAGGTCTGTAGTTCAAAATAATAAGCCCATTTCTTTCAAAGTTCAATTTAAAAGACTATTTTTGGGGCACGTAAAATACTTTCTAGATAAATAAAATATCTAACCTTTCAAATTTTTAAATGGAATTAGAATATTAATTGTACTTAAACTGTTTGTGGCCCATTTGAAATACTTTATAGATGAGTAAAAAATCTTATCACTAAACATTTAAAATAAAAATAAAATCACTGTATTAATTGCATCCAAACAAGTATTTTTCTGAGGATATAATAACATATTTTAATACTTGCTTTATAACTGTAAAAAGGTTAGTATTTTGTTATAATATTAATTGATGATAATTAATTGTAAATTCATGTTGCCTAGTTTTTTTTTATACTTTGAATTTATATAGATAATCATTTCATCATTTCATTTACTACATAATATGTTTACTTTACTGTCCAAATATTGAAAAAAATTAAAATTGGGATACCAATTTCTTTTCTGTAGCTCCCTACTAAATAGTCTGAGATGGCTAGCTGATTATATTTCCTTTAAAATACATTGTTAGTTGCCCTTCAAAACACTGACTTGACAGGAAATTTGAGAATTTCCCAGATTTTATTTTGCATGACCATTTTCCCGTAAAGTGATTCTTATTTCTTGACCTTTATTTAAAACTAGTTCATATACCCGGCTTCGCTTGGAATTAAAGTCTTTTCATGTACAAAATTCTTAATACAGAGACTCCTTTAGTCTAAAATAATATTACATAAATGGCCGCCCTTAAAGGAATGTAAATGTAATCATAATTGAATGTAAAATTTTAAAATGATGAAAGAAACTAATGTATTTTTCTAACAATAAACTATCTTCTGGTTTATTTACTAACAAAATATCTCACCAAAATAATTCAATTTCAGCTCATGAAATACTGAGATATCTGTATTTACAAAGCTCATTTTATAACAGAATCCAAATAAGAAAAAGAGGGAAGAAGAATGAAAACAATTGTACGTAAAAGGAATTTATAAATCTCATATAAAATAATACTATATAAACTTCATATTTCAAACACACACACACACACACACACACACACACACACACACACACAC
>JAPMOQ010061498.1:1433663-1474987 GCA_026543055.1 Argiope trifasciata | reverse complement strand
ACACACACACACACACACACACACACACACATATATATATACACTAATAAAACTATCACTAAAATGATTCAATTTCAGCTTCCAAAATTAGCTATTGTTGTTACTTATGACGTTTAAAAAGTCCACGGACAGAAAGCTGCCCGCGATTTAAGCCGGAAGGAGGGCTTCTTTTTTTCAGCAACACCAAATAGGGCCAAGACCATGACATAGCAACGTCATGCTTCACATTAGCTTGCACAACCTCTTTTTACTGGGGAGCGCATTCATACGGCTCACAGATAGAACAACCATACCCAAACCGGGACTCGAACCCTGAACGCTCAGATCACGAGGAAGACATGCTATTCCTGTGTCAGGAAGCCGGAAGCTAAGGTTCGTAGATATTTACGTTTACAACGGTCTTAGTATAAGAGAATCCATATAAAAAAGAATGAAAACAACTGTACACAAAAGAAAACTTTAAACCTTTTTTCTAGAAATATATCAAGTGCTCTAAGACAAATGAATGATAACCTCCCTTCTATATTTTTTTTATCAATAATTTTTATTTAAGCCTGACATAAACAATCTAAAGCTTTCTTTAAACCAACTACATGTTGAAATGTAAATTCCATCAAATTTCAATTCTACGAAAGAAAATTTCAAATATCTTAAAAAGATTTCAGAGTTCCTCTTCACCTAGCTTTTCATCCAAGATTGAAACCAATATCCGTCCCGATTATTTATTTTACGACCTCTCAAAATCGACTTTAGTTCCATTTCTTTTTCAGTTTTATGCCTCTACTTCGCAGACTCATTCGACTTTAAGTTTCCAATAAAAAAAAAAAACCTTTGCTACTATGTTTGATCTTTGTGACATATAAACGTCTGCTTGAACGTGAGGTTCATAAAAAATATAAAAAAATTATGCTTTTTTTTTCCAGTGTATTGATATGTGCTAAAAATAAAAGATCGATCGATTTGTGCTTTATATTGAACTTTTATATACTCTAAAAACTGGTTTTAATCTTTACACATGTAAAACTTTATAATATTAAAGTTTATATTTTGTGAATCGGGAAAGACTTGTATCTGTTTAATTTTGAATTATTTTTAGTTGTTGTTTGTATTATTCCAAGGAATTTTATAACAAATTATGCATCCAGTCAGGCCACCAAAAATTATCTTTCATAAATATTTTTACCTGTACAATTATTCTCTACTTAAAATCTTTCAAATGAAGTAACCAAAAAATTTATTAATATTGAGTTATGATGTTATTTATTACTATATAGAATTTACAATATTATAATTGCTGCATATTAAAACAAAAATAACATCATATTTTTAAATATATTTTTTAAGCATTTCTTGAATATATTTGCTAAGCCCACTGAAATTTATATTTGATAAAATGGATAATCTATTACATTAGTTTGCAAAGTTCTGAGATTCTCCATTTTGTAAGCAATATGCCTTAAAATTGTGATTACAGTCATTATAAAATTGCAAATAACCTCAAATTTAGTACATTCTTTTCATATTTATTAATACATTTCTTTATAATATTATGCTATTATATACCCTTTGTTAAATGTTATATTTTGGTATAGTTATTATAATCATTTATAATTCTTCTTTATACTTTACATTAAGGTTGAAATCTTATAATATTCTTTTATTCTATAAGGGAACATGAGATCATATTAGGAAAAGTTTTCTGTAAAAATCAATAAAATAGTTGTTCAAACTAGCATGGTAACTTTGTAACAAGGTGGATGAATAAATTTTATTTACTGTACAAACATTTAAATTCGACTTAAATTTCTCTCTACTACCCTTTAATAATTTTTTTTTGCTAAATACATATGGATAATACAGATTTTTTTATTTTCAAGAAAGCAAAAATAAATTATGATGCAGTAATTTATTTAATACTTTCCAATGGTATGATGAGATAAACTGATAATGTATTGTGATATATAATTCTGAAATGACTAGATTTTAAACTTTGTTAAAATTGCATTAATTACGAATTCATTTTAAGGCATGCATTCACTAGTAAAATACAGTTTTCAGTCCCTTGGAGACAGAAATCGATCGTTTTTTTATCTTGCATCTTAAATATAAAAGAAAATCAACCTAGGAATCATCTTAAATATAAATAGTCCATAATTAATCAATGTAATATTAATATTTTTGCCTCTTATAGGCGGTAACATATTTTTAAAGATATAATTTTAACTTCCACTCTTTCCATCATGGACCGTATGACAATAGGGTTCGAAAAGCATGCCTTCTGAAATAGAGATTATCAATAAGATTATATATCCCCACGGTTATCACATTTTTAATTTTAGAGTATTTAACAGTAAAAGTAAAAGTTGAATAGATTATTTAGAGAAGTTGTTTTACAGTTGCAGCAAAGGATGAACAGAATCTGATTAAAAGAAGTTATTCAACAGTTGAAGTAAGTTTTCACTTAGATTTAAAACAGAGCTATGATTATATTTTAAGTTTTATACATTCGTTCGGGACGGGGGGATATTACACTATGTACATTAGTTGAAAGTTAAAAGTTTTATGTATTTAATAAATTATTTTAAAATATTATATTTTAAATACATTTATGTTTCTGATATTTAATGAAACAATTTTCATTAAAAAGGATTAACTTTGATCTTTATGGCCTTGAGTAGAATACTGAGTAATAAACAGAGAGTACCATAACTACTATTGAAGTAGAATACTAAAAAGTAGTAGTACTATAATAATACTAAGTAGTAGTGGTAGTAGTAATTAGTACTAGTCGTATAGTATTAGGTAGTAGTATAAATACTACTACTATTACGTATAGTATTACTAACGTAGTAGTATAAGTAATACTACGACATATATAGTAGTACTAAGTAATGGTAGTAGTATTATATTACCACTACTTAATAACAGTACTTTAACAGTGCTAAGTAATAATCTAGTGTGCCATAGAGTAATACTTTTCAGAGGTATAAAAAAATGAGGGGTATGAATTGGGCAAACATAATTAGCGCAAATACAGCTTTTTAAAAATTACAACAAAAATTGATCCGGATGGAATAATAAAAGTGAGTTATGCAGAAAAACGATTATATAAAAGCAGGATAATATTTTAATTATTTTAATCTATATAATTAAAACCATTCATTCATAAAAAACGACTTTTCTGAAGTGTATACCTATGAAATTTTTAATTTTTAAATAGATTGACAGCATAAAACAAGGGGTTTTGTAAAACAAACATTTAGCCTTATTTCACATTCTTTCAGTAAAGAAAAGGAACTCTTCCTCAACTTGGAAATTAATTTTCAGCATGACTGATGTAAAACTAAAAAATGCACTACTTCTTATGAAAGTTCGCAATTAATTAAATATTCAAAACAACCTGGCAGAGCTTTACAAATCTAAAAATATTTAATCTTAAAATGAAAAGTTTAAGACACTATTAGTTAGAAGATGTATTCGACACCGGTATTGATTTTTTTTTAATTAAATGAAGTCGGAAAAGGGAATATTTATTCATCAATCACTTTTAAATAAAAATTTAAGATAAATATGTATTTAAACATTTTTGCAAAGACTTTATGATTGTTTAGCTATCTAAAATGTGGTACTTTTGAATCTAAACAATCTTGCATATTTATTCTACAATAAGGGCATAAAATAACAAATTATGGTTTCTTAATTCAGCTTGTTTAATAAATAGAGATAAGCATATTTTTACAGTCGGATAAACATATTGAACAAATATTTGTCCTTTATTCATAAAAATTGTAATTTGATACTTTTAAACTGGTTATTTAGGATGATAAACTGCTCCTCGTTGTCTCTTCTTATAAAATATCAAAATGCAAACATTTTGTGTGCACTTTTGGAAGAGCATCTGCCACGTTTCCCTATTTAATAGATTTAAAATAAATATGATCTTTTCCTTTCAATATTACATGAAAAGTTTAGGGCAGATCTCATTAATCAATTCTGAGAAACAATGAAGAGAATAGCAATCAATTTTTAAATGATGCTGTGTAATTTCAACAGAATAATACATTTACCTCTTTTTTATTTGTATTGAATGTTTCCACTCTCTAATCAAAAGGCACAGAGCTTGTGTCAGAAAATGAAGACAATTTTTCTCTAATAAAACAATCGATTAAAAATTACATTTCTTTAATCCTTATTGTTCCTAGCATTGATTAACCTTTAAATGCATAACGGCGTTCATCGACGTCCTTTGTTTAAAACTTCATATCTGTTTATGCAGCTACCTTTGCATAGCGTTCTTTTTTAATTTTAATTTTATAAAAACCATTTTATTATTTTCGAACGCAACAAGAATTGACTGTTTATCTGTGACAGTTTTGTTGTTGGTCATTTCGGTGGGTGTTGTTCCTGATAGAAAAAAGATGAGTTACGAATAATATATATATTTTTGCATGAACTGAGAAACATTGAGTAAATAATGAGGAAGCAGAATTTGGAAGCCATTAAGTTCAACAAAGTTATCCATCTAAAGTCTTTTTAATTTATTCCACAAAGAGCAGCTTCCGTTCACTGAAGCTAAAGTTTTGTCTCATGAGATTTGGAAAAGCTCTCGTGTTGTCATTTATCCGTACTAATAAACTGATGTGTTATCCTCTAGTGATATCGAATCAGAAATACCATTTTCTTTATTTGATAAAATTAAATTATTCAATCAATATTTTTTTACATAAACTGATAAATATGGAGGAAATAAAGAGAGTGTAGAATAGGGAGGGTTATTGCTATTACATTTAACAAAGATTTCATCGAAAGTTTTTTAGGTTCATTTCGCAAGGAGCAGCTTTGTTCATTGAAGCAGCATTTTAGTCTCATGAGAACTAGGGAAAGCTCTCATGAAGTCATTTATGCATAATTGTCAACTAATATGCAATCTTCTAGTGCTATCGAATCCGAAATATCAATTTCTATATTTGGTAAATTTAGAACATACTTAGAATCATGGATGCTATTATTTATTAAAATAAGCCTTATATAATAAAAATATAATAAACTAGTTTATTCATAGCTTATACATACAATAACACTTATATTTCTATTAATTATACATGACAATTGGAAATACTTTCCTAAGGTAATCAAATTGAAAGTTTCCGTTATTCGGCATTTTTACACACTTTATATTGTATAAACTTTTACTTCCATTATTTATACCCTAGATAATTAATATACGTGACTCGCGTTCATTTAATTAAGCATATTTATGATACTGAAATGCATCATAACCTAATTTCAATAGCATTGTAAGCATTAATTAATCTCTCGTATTGTCAAAGGACATCAACTTGCTCAACAACTATTTTTATTCATGATAATGTGATCTGTCACACCTAAATTTTATTATTAAGATGAAATAACGAATAATATTACGTCATATAAGGGTTACGAAATTTTGTATACAGGAAATAGAAATAATGAATGTATTCAACACAATAAACCAGTAATCAAATTACAGAATGTTTCAATTGTCTCAAGAATATTATTTTGAGTGAGCATTTTGTATCAAAATTAGAGTCGATATTCATAAATTAGATGTGACTGTTTAGAAAAAACTGACTTAATATGTCTGAACAAAATAGTTAAGAAAAATACAATGGAATAAGGATTTTTATTTCTTATTTTATTTTATTTTGAATACCTATGAGAACCAAATTTTAATTCATTGACGAAAACAGTGCAATATGAATTATTTGTTTATAATATTTTTAGTTTATTCTTTTGAATAAAAGCTCGAGATTAAGTAGGACAAACTAAAATATTTTAAGTAATCTTATTTGAGAGCTATTTTGCATTTAATAGAATTTCGTTTTACAATGAATTGGGGAAGTTTTCAATCATGTGATGCAATTTGAAAATATTATTTTTCTTACATTTTTCTTTTAATATAGGAAATAAATCAGAAAAAATTTGTGAGCTGTTTTCTCTCAAAAATCCAGTTATAAAGAGATTTATTTTGATGCGGTTAAAAAAATTATCTTCATTAAGTATTTTCCCTTTTTTTTGAAGAAAAAAAATCCTACGCATTAGAATGTATAGAAGTAAATCAACAATATGAGATCGTGGAAAGCATCTTTTATTCTTCAGAAGCGGTCATCAGGAAAAGGAATTGCTTATGAATACCCTTTATGGACATTGATTCCCTTTATACCTCTTTTTATCACGTGTTTGGAATAATTAATGGCTTTTTTTTTAAACGCAAAAACACAAAGAAAATGCATATATTTAAAAAAAACTGGTAAAAGATTGTCCTTAAATTTCAAATCAATACCTTTATTTCAAAATTGAATTACCATTTTATCAAATACATTTTGTAATAAAAATTTGAAATTAATCAAAAGTCATTTATCAAAGCCTGAATTTAATTTCGAGTGCACTTTTAAAGGTAATAACTGATTTTGAGCATTCAAAATAAAATTTACAAATAAAAGTTTCATTCATATTTTAGTGCAATATCAAATTAATAAAAAAATTATTGATTTTTAGCTCAAACGAATTAAACATGTCGAAGTTAAAATAAGTTTTATTTGCTTCTAAAAATTTAATTCCATATAATACTTTGATGAAAATGTTATTTAAGTTTTAAAAAAAGGTTCAAATATGTTTTATTATATTTTTGAAACATGAAAAGATTTAGGCATTCCTAAAGGGAAATTATCACTTTTTTAATTTATGGTACAATTTTTTTAACAACTTTTCTTTGTAACAAGGTATTATGCTCATGTATTTTCTAACATTATATCACGGCATACTTATAAATATGTCAAAAATAATAATGTTATAAAAATTAATCCTGTTTGTTGGTATATTTTATCATTCATTTATAATTAAGGTATACTTTTTATTCAAATATTACAAAATTTAAAAATGTAAAAAAAAAAAAAAAATGTTTCATGGACAACAAGTATGACATAGCCATTTTTTATATTTTTAATTGAAAATATCATATCTACATCATTCGTTGCATCATTTATGATACTGGGATTAATGTTTGTCTTGAAAAAAAGAGGCTGTTTTTTAAATCCATTGAATATTTTAAGTTTTTGTACAAAACTAGAGAGTAATTTGCCTCTTATTTTGATACATTTTATAATTACCACATAATTGGGTAATTAAATATATCCTTTTTACATATATGATTTTAAAAACTTTACGGAGTTTATTTTTATTATAGCAGTGTATTTCCATAAATTTTTTCTTCAGTGCGTTACTTCAATTCTCTACGAAAAAATTCAGTTCTTTTCCTTGAACGTTTCCAAATTTTAAATTTATTAGTGGTTTTTTATTGTTTGGTGAATATTTTTAACCATTTCGTTCTTCTTGGATGCAAAATTTTAATGATTTGCGATCAATACTTTTTCTATCCAATTAAAAAAGTTTTCTTATGTAAGTGGACTAGTTTCATTGTGCAATATATATTTTTCTTACAAAAGAACTGAATTGGAATTCTACTTATTATCCTATTTCTAGCTTTAAATTATTTATAGGAAATTAAGTTAGAGGAATGGATTGTGAAACTTATGACTTTATTTAGCACAGTAACTGATATTCGATTTCCTGTGGAGCGATATAGATAGGTAATTTTAAATGGACTCTTAATTGAAAAAGCTTATTCCTATAAACTATTACTTTATAATATATTATATTTAATTAGATTTTTTGAAGTAAAACCAGATCTACATTCAAACTAAAAATCGATTTTTAAGGTGGCAAATGATGGAATGTACTTTTTATTTTCTCTTACAGGAAGTATACAGAAAAGTATTGTTATCGTTAAACATTCTGAAAACAATAATTTGACAATTTTTTATACCTGCCTTGGGTCTGAAAATAAAAGATTTTTGGCATTATGTCTATGAATATGATAACACAAAAATGGTTTGGACTAGTCGGCGGGTATTTGACACATAAAAATGAGAACAAATTTGTATATTTCTTTGAAATTTTGAATGAAATTTATTCACAAGAAATCTGTTTGTTTGATTGTCCGAGTAAACGCGACAATTACAAATTCAAAGACTTAGGTAAATTAAAGAAATTTGGTGCTCATGTTAGCGTATAAAATACAGATATTTGATATATTGATTCTCAAATTTTGAGCTAAATCTTTCAAACTGTTGACCGTCTTTCTGTCTGGGCTTTCGCTGCCTTGTATGAGCTATAAATCATAAATGAATTACATTAAATCCCTAGAATTTTGTTTGTTATCTAGTGATTGCAACTGTGATTTTGTATGAAGTTTTGGTATTAATCACCCAATAAAAAAGTTCCAAAATACATACTATCGCTATTGGTTCTGTTAAAATGCTAAATTCAAGCCAATAATTTATATTTTGTAACTATCATTCACCAATGTCATGCAAGATATTCAACTTCATTACTCAAGGATCTTAATTTCATGCAGAAGAAGGGGGAAGACTAAAAATTTTACTGCAGAGTATACACGACAAATAAAACTTTTATTGAAGGATAAGCAAAAATATTTCGAAAAGATCTCTGTGTTTCGTTTTAGAATAGAAATAAGTACAATATTAGGTCGAATGAAGTCGAATTTTGAGATTATAACAGAGAGAAATTGGCAAATGTTTTAAAAGTCAGTTTATTAGGCTTTAAGTATCTAATTAACGTTTCACTATAAAAGTTTTAAAAACTAATACACAATTTATTACAATGTGAGCTACCTAAACTGGTTCTCTCATCGTTATGCCCAGCTTTTTCGATGTCTGCCGTAGTCTTTCAAGTCGTTGCTGTCCCAACATGTTGAGAGTTGCCTATATTGCCTTAAAATTGTTTAACGATATTGAGACACTCTAGTTACGCAAATATGTGTATCAAAGTGAGAAATTTCGTTTTCGCACGCTGAAAGACCTAAGATAATCAGTAGATATGTTAGAATTTCCACTAAATTTGGCTAGAAGGCAGAATTATATCACCAAAAAGAGCTAGAAAGGGTGCCTAGAGTTTAAGGATAATTTCCTTTGACAAGACCATTCATCATTTCTGAGAGATTCTTGGAAAGAATTGCTATAATGGGTGATTTAACCATTTCCCTTTCAAATTCTAACTTTTATAAAGAATCTCAGTTCAAGCTGACTAACATGCAGAAGAAATGCAATCAATGGGTTCTATAAAATTGAAATCAACACCTTTTTCACCTAAACATGTTGTCCCATTTTTACAAGAGTCAAAATTTTGAAATGCAATAAGATCCATACTTAAATATGCCATGTAAGACTTCATGAAAGTGAGAGGGACATTTGAGAAAAAATGCCTTAATTTTAATAATAGAAAATTGAAATATACATTACCTTTCCTCCTCAAAACCACCCTGTTCATCTATGAACTTTTCCCAACGTTTGAATTTTTTTATTCTGTCGAAAAAAAGGTTTTTCTGTTGTATCTGTGACCGAATTTACAGCACGTCAATGTCTTCTTCATCGGTTGCAGATCTTCTAACGATTAGAGCTTTTTTTCAATGGTCCAAGCATATTAAACTCACATTGAAACAGGTCTGGACTGTAGGGAGGGTGTCCCAGAACTTTGAATATCAATTTCTTTATTGTTCCGGACGTCCGCTGGGCAGAATGAAGTGAATTCTTATCTTGCTGCAGGATGACACCCTTTTACAGTTTTCCAAGACGATTAGACATGATTGCCGATTTCAGTTCAGTTTGCAACGCATCACATCAGTTTCCACTGTTCACAGCTTTCTCTATTGAGATGAAATGAACATCCCCTTTAACTTCGATGTTTCAGAATAGTATTGATATAATATTACTAGTTGATGGTTAAAGTTTAATCTTCTGATGATAATGGGTGTTGCGTTCGTCGAATAATTTCCACGGGCTTAACACCTTCCGCAAATAAAAAGCGATCCACTTCCCTCATCTCCTCTTTGGTGCAGATCAACAAAAGATCTGCCATATTTAATGGTCTGATTTACTCCAAGGACTAAAGAGGGAATAACAGAGATATGCTGCATAGAAATATAGCCGGGAATACTAATTCAGTGCAGGTTATTTGCAAGATTACCCAAGTCCATTTACTTTTTGACTTACTCTTGCATTATTAATATACCAATCTGTATACTGATATAGATGAATTTTTAAGTAAAAATAGAAATGATAACAAACATTTTAAATAGAATTATAGTCATGGATAACTTCAAGATATTTGTTAATATTTCAAAACATGTACGATACTGAAATTTTCGTAATTTATTGAATAATAAAATTATTTAAGAAATGTAGAGTCAAAATAGATAAAAATAAGGGTTCAAATATTCTTTGCCGACACACTTCTTAATTTTAAGAAAATAATATATGACATCAAATATTTATCTATGTTGAAAAGAATCATAGAAAAACAATGATTGTTTAAAAATACACAAAATCAAGTTAGATACAAAAAATGGGTTAAAATATCAAAACGTAATTATTCACAATTTATTGTTACATAATTGAAATCAAATTGGAAAAAAATACGAATTAATATATTCCTTTCTTGTTATGAAAATTGTTGCGTGATACTGAAAGTTGTAGCAATACATTAATAATATGTCAAAAAATTATTATTTATGATAATTTATTTATAAAAATAAATATTTTAAGACGCTGGTTAGCATTATAAAACTCCGTTTTAAAGAAGCGGTGAAAATGCCTTTCAAAAAGTTAAACAAGCAAACCGAAACGTGATTTTAAAATGTCTATTTTCAACAAAAGAATAAAAACACATTTTTTTTATCCCGATATTTGCTGACAATATGTCTGTTTATTAAAATGGAAAAAAAATAACCTTGGTTCTTTTTTTTGTTTTGATGTTTGTTATGCTCATAGGAAAACTTTAAAAAATGAAAGCAAAATATCTGTAATTTGTGGTACAATGCTTGCTTATTATGGAAGATGTGTACATGTAAATGAAATTGCACAAAACATTCGGTTGCATAAAGGAAAAAAAAAGCATCTAGCAAAGTTCTATATATTCTTCCTTTCTTTTCTGAATTGACAGGTGAAATTGAAATAATTCTGCTCCTCCTTTTCTTTATAAATCTTTTCTCAAAACTTTTCAACCGAGGTTGATTACCTGGTTCCAGACGTAAAAGGAAATGGATTTTTTTTGTAGAAATTTAAATTAGATGGAAAGGTATGTTCGTGGCTATGTGACTGTCACTGCTTTTATAAAAATTCTAAGAAAAGACTGCGAATAGTTTATAAGTGTTCAGTACTAAATTTTTATGCCAATATTTTGACTAAATATCATTAATCATGTAATAAAGCCATAAATCGTGTCTTTCAGTGGAAATAATTGATATTTTCTTCTGATTCAAGCAACTTATACTGAGGATTCCGAAGTACCATCTTCCCTCCTGCATCCTATATTGTGGTTAGAAAATTTCTTAATAAAGAAAGCTTGCAAATGATATAAATATGAGAAATTAACCCTTAATTGGGGAGTGCGTTCTGTGAGAACTCTAATGTTGGACTTTCGGTCACCCCTATTCAATTTTTAACTGAATTTAATGGGTTAACCCTGTTTCATGACCTTCACTACACATGCCCTTTTTTAAGCGATCTCAGCTGAGGCTTTTAAAAAGATTTCAGCTATATCTCTGTGCGTTGTCTTTAAGACTTCCTTTAGCTTTCAAGTATCACACAAGGCTTACTAGATGGTTCTAAAAGTTATTCCTCGATATATCATCCAATTTAATGATCTTTTTATGAAGCAGAGCTCAAGAAACTTTTAAAAGAAATAAAAAGTGATGCATAATAGTTCTTAACCTGTATATTTAAAATGTCCTCGAAAATCGTGCTTCGAAAATCACACAAGCCGATAAAGAAAAGTGTCAGTTTTACCTATTGTCATTTTTATTTTTTATTTTTCATATAATTGATGAATTGTACATTATATGGTTTTCTATATACCTTTATATACTTGAATAATTAATATGTTTTAAAAAGAAAAAAGTAATATGTTTTTTTAAGAATATTTTTTATTATAACAGGTAATTTGAGAAGAAAATGTATGTTCGAAAGCATTCACTTTTTTGAATGATAATATATTTTGAAAATTTCTAAAACATATCTATATATCAAGAGAAATCTCTGCTGAATATTTAGACAAGTTTTTATTTTAATACGTTCATTAGAACATTTAATTTGAGTATAAGTTATATTCTGTCTCGCAGACTGCACATCCCCAGTTAAATCCTAAAATTTCACCTCTCCAGTTAAGTGTAGGTATTAGAATATCAATTCGAGGCCCAGTTTCTCAATTACAGGACATAAGAGCCTTGTGTTCTTTTAATATGAAGTTAAATATCCAATGCCGTTTCTTTGATATAGTATAGACGCTTGGAGACGTGCTTGATAGTTCAATTGCCAGACCATTTAATCACTTCTTCAAAATTACAAGAACCTCTTGAGGTAAATATATCTCCATTCTATATAATACACGTTATATGGTAATATACAATAACATTTGTTAATATGACTCCTTAAATTGAAAAGTATTGATTGTAAAACTGACTGAAAATAACTGATCTTAAATTATTAATTTAAAACAATTAAAATGTGTTTGAGTTTTATTTCTGAATGACAGAAATTATTACTGAAATATAAAAATTGAGATAAAAAAATAATAATAAAGAAATTCTTTAAATATTCAGACGATCATTTTAGTCATTTAACCAAAATATAAAATTCAATAATTTTGGCCCAATTTTTTTCATCAGCAGCATTAATAACTTTTGCAGAACAATATAAAAAAAACAGATGTAATATTTGCAAATATGTTAAGCGAAATTATTCAAATAATGAAAATTAAAATAGCAAAATTCCAAATATTTACTCTTCTATCATTTAATATTTATAGCATTCCCTATTAAATTTTCATTTACACGAAACATCGCATGACACCCTATTTCATCATTCCGAGAAGACTGTAAACTATACTGATGAAGTCGTCAATAGTTGAAATCCAGACGAAAAACAAATTTGCTCTAGTTTCAATCGCTATTCTGTAACGTTAATTACTTGAAGATACAGTTACGTGTTCGATTCAAGACTATAATGAGTCTCGTCAAACTTCCATTTAAATCGGTGATTCCGAATTTATTCTAATTGAAAGAATCGGAAGTGAAATTCTAATTACTCTTGCGCTCTTGTTTTCTTTCCGAGTCGTCAAAGCAATCAATCTTCCTTTCAAAGAAGACGCATTTTATAGGCAATATAATTGGGTTAGCTGTCAACTTCCTGATTTTATGAGATTTAAGGTGTTTTGAAAACTCCGGCAGAATTCTTGGTGGTTGGATTATTGATGGATGAAATATACCTGAAACTTGAGATTTTTGGTTTTGATAAATCTAGTGCATTGAAATTGATTAAAGTATTAACAGAATGCTTATTTATAAATTCTTATATGTATTTAGATAATCGCAAAGTTAGGATATTATCGTGAAAAGCAATAGGTCTATAAATCTTTTCGTGGGCAATTTCTTATCTTTTTGATTTGACAAACATATTTAGTATACACTAGTAGACGAATTTCTTTCAAATTACTGGTAATGTTATTGATTATATAGTTCACGATGTTTAATTGCATATGCTCTTTGTATAAATTGATTGCTGAGTTTATTGATACATTTGTTCATTTGCGTTTCCAAGTAAGCTAAGTTTATGTGCAGTATTTTCTGGAATTCACGAATGTACTTAGTTAGCGGAAAATGTAGAGTCATTAATGACTACAATTTACAAGCTGTTGAATCGACAAGTAGAGAATTCCTTTAAAAGAATAAAGTTTCTTGAATTTATTTTTTTGGTATGAAAATGCATTTTTATATTTTCATTATGAGTTATATATGAATAGAGTTATCACAAATTTTATTAAAGTGTATTTCATTTGCTATTATTTCAAAATAATTAGAAAACAATGAATCCATTGTGTACCCTTACTTCAAATCAAGTTATGCCATTATAATTTTATACTTGAAACAGTTAGCTTATTTTGCACCAAGTAAGATTTAGTATTGGACAAACCGTAATTGAGTGGATGACTTTTTTTTCAAAAAATAATATTTCTAGTTTGATGTCACGTAGGGCAAACTGTTGAAACCAGAATATGACATATGATAAAGTGCAAAATTTATTAAGAAAAGAATTATAGAGAGTGCTGAAACAGTTTCCTTTAGTAATAGACACATATTGGTCCCCAAACATAACAATGCAAACACAGCTATTTAATCACAACAAGCAATTCAAAAGAAAACAGCGAGGCATATAGCATGCAGAGCAGTGGTATTTTCTACACTTCATGTAGGCTTCAAGTGACGTAAATAAGTAATTTTTGGGGCAACTATTCAAAACTTATTTCATTTCATTTAAGAGAGCTGGTTTATTTATTAAAAATTTTATCTCAAAGCAAGAGAAATGATTCTTTAAAATTAAAGATACTCAGTATTTCATTTTTTTCGAACTCAATGATTTTTTTTTTATAAAAGTATAAAAAAACTTGGATAATAGATTTTGGCATACATATAGACTTTAAATGGCCAGAGTAACTAAAAATAAAATTAATTCTTTTTCCAAAAATTGCAAAGTATCTGGAACATTTATCATCAAGGCTATAATTGTTAATAATGTTGCAAAGGCTGAAATTGTTAATAAAGTTGTAAAGGCTGAAATTGTTAATAATGTTGTAAAGGCTGAAATTGTTAATAATGTTGTAATTATTTCTGAGCTATATGCTTATTCATAATTCAGAAATAAACATATTGCAATGAAATTTTACACTTTATCTTTTATCACGTTTCTCTTAATGCCTGTAAAATTTCAAATCAATGAGTTAAAAAGGAAAAACTTTGAGTATTATGGTTTCTTAACTTCGCAACGTTCTCCATTTGCTTTTACACATGCAATTTTTTCTTATTGTATATATCGATTGTCTGCAAACAGATTCCAGCCATCATGAGAATTTCACATGCAGTGATTAAAATTTGGCGTAGATAGCCGAAATTGCATTGAATAACTGTCATTTTTAGGCAAATTCTCATAAATTGCTATATTCTTTTTGAAGTTGATATTGTTTAACGAAAATTATTTGTGTTATTTGCTCACCAATGTATTTCAATTGCGCAACTTTCATAAACACTCAATTGTTTTAAACATATTATAAAATGCGTACCAACGCATACCATAATAATAATAATGCATAATATATAATAATAATACATAATGTATAATAATAATAAATAATATATAATAATAATAAAACATAATAATGTAATAATAATAATACATGCAATAAAATATTAAGATTTCTTTATTTTTATGATAAAATCTTAATGAATCTTAAAATTTATGATAAATACTCCTTTTTCCTAGGGCTCATCAAAAAAATTTTTCTCTATAGAAATATTGCATTAAAATATCAAAATTCTAGAACTAAAAAAATATCATGATAATAACACAATTTTAAAGTTTGTTAAGAATTTGATGTCCTGAAAGGATTGCAAATTTTAACTTTTAACCTAAATTTTGTTTTAAATATTATACTCAAATTAATAATTGTGGATGTAATCCTGTTTAATAGTCCTCTAGTTTCATCTCAAAAATATTTCCTATTAATCCAAATATTGTAAACTTACTCTTTGAAGTGAAGAAACGTTTCTTAAGAAAATTTATCTTCCTGTTGGTATGTTACAAGTATGTAACTTCTTGCATGAACAGAAACAATATAACTCAAATCTCTCGCCTTTATTTTAAATTTCTTCTATAGCATAATGCAATTTACACTTGGAATGGGAATGGTTTGGCATGACCGATAACTGTACGAAGCCGCAAAGTTTTAATAGAAGTAGCTTTTAAATATTCATGAGATTCTGGGGTTTATCTATCCAGTTTCAATCCAGAAAGACATCGTATAACTGTGAAGCATGAAAGCAGAACTGTTTCATGAATAAGAAAACTTCCAGACAAAAAGGCTATAGCATAAAAAATAATTTTTTTCGTAGTTTAAAAGATAGGAATAAAACTTATGTTACACTTATGTTTTGATATAAACTTGGAGCAAAAAAAGGGCCTTCGAATGGTAATGAAAACTTTGAATAAATATATATCATATTAAAAATAATTTGACATGCGAAAAGCAACGTGGTTAATTGATGAAATTAGTTTTCCAATTCTCATTTATGAATCGAAATTAATGTTTTTAATATTATTTAAAGGAAAGCATAAAAGAAATGCAACCTCAAAAAATTTCAGCACGCTAAATATAACACCATTTTGAAAAGTGAAAATAATTTTCCTGCATTTATATTTTGTAGTTTTTTGATATTATTTGACTTAAATTTTAGAATATGACGAATCTCGTATAAACAGTGAGTTTGTAGAGCTCACTCAAGTGCTAATGGACTCAAGTGGACTAAAAAACTAATATAATCTTATTGCAAAAATTCGGAGTCATTATCAATATGCGTATATGAGCTTCTTTTAATATATTTTTTGTATAAATTATTACATGTTTCATAGCAATAAAGTTATAACTTCAGAGCTTGCCGAAAAGAAGATTTCGAAAGACAATATCAACACTACTCTTTTACGAATTTAATCCTTATAATGTGGCCAAAATACACTGATGGGAAAAAAATCCCAACATTAGGAAGGAGCTGTGCTAGATAAACGAAATTTGATAGGCGTGTTTATACATCTGAAAGATGACGTCGATTCAAATTTCGTGCTAGGCGCGTAAATGTGGCGCTAGTAGCGACACTATGAACATGCAAACGAGGTTTGCTTTAAATAAGCGCTGTAAGGTTCGTGATCGTTATTTACAGTTGAGATTTGACGTAGTGGGTTAATGTTAGTCAAGGATGCCTCTGAGAAGACGAAGAGGCCATTATCAACAGCTCACTGAGTTTGAACGAGGTCGTGTTGTAGGGCTACGAGAAGGCGGGTTTTCTTTCCACGATATTGCTGAAAGACTTGGCAGGAATGTATCCACCGTGCATGAGTATTAGCGGCAATGGTCAAGGAAAGGTACTGCCTCAAGAAGACCAGGTTCCGGGCGGTCACGTGGTACTACTGAGAGGGAAGACCGTCGTATTCGGCGTATGGCTGTGGCTAATCGTACTGCGTCTGCAGCTGAAATTCGAGCTGTAGTTGGCACCACAGTAACACAACGAACTGATACAAATCGGTTACTTCAAGGACAGCTCCAAGCCAGACGCCCAGTAAAGTGTATTCCACTGACTCCAAACCACTGCCGTTTGCGACGTGAGTGGTGTCAAGCTATAGCTCATTGGAGGACGGAGTGGAGATCTGTTGTGTTTTCTGATAAAAGCCGGTTCTGCCTTGGTCGCAGTGATAGCCGTTTGTTGGTTAGAAGGAGGCCAGGTGAACGACTGCTAGTGAACTGTCTGCTGCCTAGACACACAGGGCCTACTCCTGGAGTTATGGTTTGGGGAGCAATTTCGTATGACAGCAGGAGCACTCTCGTGGTTATCCCACGCACCCTGACTGCAAGTTTGTACGTCAGTCTAGTGATACAACCTGTTGTGCTGCCATTCATGAACAGCATTCAAGGGGGTGTTTTCTAACAGGATAACGCTCGCCCTCATACCGCTGTTGTAACCCAACATGCTCTACACAGTGTCGACATGTTGCCTTGACCTGCTAGATTACCAGATCTTTCTCCAATCGAGCACGTAAGGGACATCATTGGACGACAACTCCAGCGTCATCCAGAACCAGCATTAACCGTCCCTGCATTGACCGCCTAAGTGCAACAGGCATGGAATTCCATCCCACAAACTGATATCCGACACCTGTACGACACAATGCATGCACGTTTGCATGCTTACATTCAAAATTCTGGCGGTTACACCGGTTACTAATGTACCAACATTTCATATTTCAAATGGCTCTTCTCGCCAATGGCTCTACCTGTAATCTTGAAACAAGTAAATATGTTACCTAGACAAATGTATTCCTAATATTTCATTGCTGTACAATAATTGTTTCTTGGTATTGAGATTTTTTTCCCATCAGTGTATATCATATCAATGAGAAAAATGCCGGAATTTGATGAATTTGCTAGGGTTTGGGAAATGGATAATTAAAAAAAAATAAAAATAGTATTTGCAACATTATAAAAGAAGCAATGATATATTGTCGATAGAATTTATCGTAAGAGTTAAAAAAACAACATATTGCTATTCGGCACTAAAATAGTTAATCTAGGAACATATTCTCTACTTGATCTCCAATATAGGGCATGGCTTCAATAAGGTGAGTTACAGCATCTATGAGGATTCAACTTGCAGTCTATCGAATGACATCTATCAATTTGGCCAGAGTGAGAAGGAAGGAACGGATTTATGAAGGATTGAAATTTTCGACTACAAAAAGGTCGTAAATAAAAATCATTTAATCTCACATTTTTGGATTATCGTGGCTCTTATCTATTAATACCCCCAGAAGTACCTACATCGTGTGGTGCTATCTTAATAAGCCAGTAACAGCCACTAAACATTTGCGATCATTTTTGTCGAGCGAATATGTTACGCTACTGCAAATCGTAAGGTCGCGAATTCGATCCTTGGCGGAATTCAATCTCCACATTGGCGCCATTCCACAAATATAAACCACCACAAATGAACCTGCAATATGAGGTATTGCACCAGCTTCCTTGGAGATTACTGCAGACGGCACATCTGTTTCTCGAAATAAGGTTAAAAAAAATTTGGAAAAGTGCAAGGCACTTTTCCCTAGTCTTTATGCATGTTTTCTAATCAGGACAATGTTCTTCAAATAAAGGGTCGTTAATATACTCATGGATATTTCACGAAGGATATATATGTAGAAATAGCTCCTTGCAGTATCTAATGGGATTCATCAACTCACAAGACTTTCTATAGCAGTTATATATCTTGTACAGCTTTTGTGGCACACTGGGCTATAGGCAATATTTGTAGGTAGAACGGGTACCAATGCTAGATTCGGCTAAAAATACATCGATTTTTTATTTTAGGTAACGCCAAAACCTTATCGACTTCATAGGCATAGCTCCTCCTTGCAGATTATTTGGCCATCAAAACTTCCTGTATGGCAGTGTCAAGTTACGTCGCCAACAATGTGGTAATTCCTCCAAGCTAGAATGTGGGAATTACTCCAAATGAACTATTTATTCAAACCGCTGGAGAATCTTAAGTATCTGACACACGAAATGGAACCTTTTCTCTAATTGATTGCTTTTTCAGTGCAAAGCTTTAGCAACGTAATAATTGGTAATAAATCAAAGGCGAGAAGCTGGTTATATGCTAATGGCTTTGAAAGAAGAATTTTATTGCATCCTGATATTTAAATTAAAAAAAATGATTAAAGTATACGATTCTACGGTGAATTCAGCAACATTCTTTAAAATTAAAATTAATAATTTTGATGAAGATAAAGTACTATTTCTTAAAAATTGCACTAGTTCCAGTAACATTTCTTTCTTTTTTAATAAAATATCACAGTTTTTATGGATATAAGATTTTTCCTTTTCTACTATATTGAGAGACTAGAACATCTGATAACTAAAATATTCTTTTCAACATAAATAAATGATCAATGTTTTCAAAATTGCAAGGACGCATAAACAATTATTTTAATCATCAGTTAATAGGATTATTACTCAAATTCTCAATAAATATAATTATTATAATTATTTACATTTATTAAACTTGATATTCAATATAAAATTGTAACCATAAAATCATTTATTGGATAAAAAACTGCTTATGATTAAAAATATAATGTTTTAAAGAACAAAAATTAAGTAATTAAAAATGTACAAAAGCCTACTTTGATACTATTATCTATGCTGACCACATGATTATTCTCAGATTGTTGAGTTTAAAATCCTAATTAATACTTTGATTACAGTTTATGTAACTGTCTAACTCATATTCATTCTCAAGTTTAATTTTGTGTACACAATATTCATTCAACAGAAATGTCTACAACTTAAAATGCTTATACAATTGTCTATGTTTATTTTAAGTAACTGTGACATGAAAAAAATTCTCTTTTTGCCAGCTGGTTTTAACCACAATTTCAATCATTTATGCATATTTTATTTAAAAATTTTTTTAACATATTTTACAGTAGATAATTCAAGCAATTACATATTTAATTTTATTTTAAGCAATTGTATCTTATTAAAATTTTTAATTTCATGTATTCTGGCACTCACTAAATTTTGCCCAAAAGCAAGCTGTAAAAAGTTGATCAAAATATTTATTTTGAAATTTAAATGTCAAAATAATTTATATTTATAAGTAAATATAAATTTTTGTACTCATTCTAATTCATGTGAAACGTTTCAGGAAAGAGAACATTAAGTCAAATTTTAAATTGAATTAGTATTTTCTCAATTTTTTTATAAAATTAAATGTATTGTGCGCGGAAACACAAAGATTAATTGAACAAAACTTTTGACCCGTTTTATCTCCCCAATTAAATATAAAATTCTCCTTTGCAAGAAGAAATGATTAAACATACAGGTTTATTTCAATGCAACCAGATTTTAAAAGAAATTAAAATATCACTAATCGAAATCATAATAAATATTTAAACGAGTCAGAACAACAAGGTAACTTAACATTTTAATGAGGTCAAAGATTAATAAGTTTATTTTAATTACTTCCTTCCATTCTAATGGGAAACACAAGATTTAATCTAGAATCAATGACTCGAATAATTTGAAGTTTACTGAAGTATTAATTTCCTATTAAGTATTAAAATCAGTTCTAAAATCTTTAGAAGTTTTAACAGGATTGCTTTAATTGAAATATTTTTTTTCCTATTTAACAACAGTTTTCGAATTCTCTGCTGACTTTCTCTAAATTAGCAGGTCTGACACATGAATCCTCATGTTGCAATCATCATTCCTTTCATTTCCGAAAGAAATGTATAATTAATTCCCCCATCGAACAAAGGTGTGTTATTATCATCTCATAAAAAATTTAATTTGGCTGAAACTATAGTTAAATTTCAATTATTAATAAATATGTTTGGGAATTTTTGCAAAATTAATCCTCAGCAATTTTGTTGTTGATATAGCACGTCAGATGTTTAATGTGATTAAAATAAATGAATTATATATTTTTAATTAACTACGTATTATGAAAGTAAGCAAAAACCACCTAAGCAGATATATTTCAAAATGCTCATCGTAATTGATACAGAATTTAAAAATATGCATTTGAATAGATTTTAGAAGATGTCAATAAAATTTCCCCACCCAATTAAATAAAGTTGGAATCAAGTTTTATTAAGACAAGACAATTTGATAACTATTGTATCTTTTTTTGAGTGTGAAATTTTTTTAATCGATTTATAAGAATAAAATTTCGAGCTCTCATGTCCATTAGTTTCAGACAGTTGAAAAATATTTGAGAAAAAGAGTAAACATATTCTAGGTATTCAAATGAGATTAAAAATAACTAAAACAAGATACTAGATATCCTCAAAATAAATATAGAATAGAAAACCTCAGAATAAAAATGGAGTAAATACTATTAATAATTCTCCTTTATGTATCCTTCAATTTCAATGAATGTATTCACTGTCGACAAGAAAATAAATATAATTCTTGCTATCATTCTTTATTAAACAATATAACCATTCCAAATTCCAAATGATATTTCCTAGATTATTTCTTCTGCGGCAGCAACGCGCCGGCTACCAGCTAATTTCTTTATAAAATTCCGTTCCACTTTATTACATTCAGAATCTATTTTTCTTATTTAGACATACATTTACCGTTTTCACTAAAGTGTCGCAACTAATTCAATTTTTATTCGGAAATCTCATATCTCTCACATCATATTACATCGTTCGATTTTGAATTAGATAAATCAACGTTTCGTGATGTATATATATATTTATGCATAACTATTCGTCTTTTCTAAATAAGCTTATTTATTCCCTAAGATATGCTGCATATCTCAAACAACTGATAAAACCCATAAATAGTACTATTTGTGAGAAAACATCACCTGAAAATACTCGAAAGAGGTCCCAAAATAAAAGACATTAATCTACTTTTCATAACTTTGATATGTATATCTGGAATTCGACGCTTCCCACACATCTTTTCAATTTCTATCTAAACGTTTCTTTAGAAATAAAAGAATGTGAAGATTATATCGGACATAATCCGTTTATCGATCATGCTTTGCTTTTCTACCGCTGGCACGGCGGAATGAAATAATTTTTATATCGACTTTCGGGTTGTTGAAATGCTTGTTGGAGAGAATCATATAATAAATCAGAATATAATCAGAATTATATAATAAGTCAGAGTTTTCTTTTTCTTCCACAGACTGATACCTTGGAATTAGAATTATCTATACATAATTAAACATTGATTAATCTTACAATTATTTGTTTATGATAATATCCAGATGTATTTGGCTTGGTTTAGTTTAGTTACATTAATGTCCCGTTTTAAATCAATACTAGAGCTATTTTGGGATGGACCGTATGATTTTGAACCGATGTCAGGTGATGAGGACGACGTTTGAGTTGGTACCCCCTTCTTTTAACTTCCACACTACACCAATTAAAAAAAGCTTTGACCCCTAGGGATTTAGTGGAAACCAGATCCCCTTATATGAAGGTTCTTTGGAGGAATCGGGTCTCGAGACTCAAACCCTCCAGTTCCGAAACCGAGACCAGGCCCTACGGCTCATCTTGGAATTGAATTTTTTTATATATATAATTAAACATGGATTGATTATACGGTTTTTATTTATAATAAGCTCATATTCAGATGCATTGTGGGAAAAATTGGAAGTTGTAAAGAAAAATAAGATGAAGTTATGTAAAAAAATAGAAAAAGGAAAAAAATATGAATATGAAATTTAAAAGAATGCTTTATTTTAAAAACTGTTATTTCAATCTCTCAAATTGAGGTAAATCTTCATAGTTATTCCTTTGTAAGTGTTTTGCTCTGCTGGTAACGTGTTGATACAGTTACTACAGTTAAATGCTTCTTAAACGTTTACTAACTCTTTTATTTCTTAATTTAAAGTTACATATTTGTTTCTTTACTTTTTAAATAGTTTATTCGTAAATTAAGCTACAAATAAAATAACATTTTCAGAGCTTCGTGTTTATCAAAAAATAACTTCTGAGCTGAATACATGTTGCATTAGAAAAATACGTAGATTTGTTTTAAAAATTGCTTAATTAATTAGTTTTGGACAAAAATTGACTTAAAAAAGTCTTATCGGCCCCTAGAATGCAGTAACTGAAAATAAAAATGATATTTGATTTTTCAATTTAACTCATTATAGCATAACCTGTTGAAAAGATTATAAACAAAACTCTCCTAAAATTGAAAGTACAACTTTTATTATTATTGTCATGACATACTTTTTGCAATCGTGAATTTACTTATTCGCTTCATTAAATTCAAAGAATCATAAAATTATAGTCGTCTTTGTGTACATTTAATAATTCATTCCAACTCGTAACATTTTTGTAGCATTTTTTCTGATTAAGGAAATTAATTTTGGAAAAGTGACTGATATAGTAGTTACTGAAAAAGAAACCACATATTGATTCCAAACTGGCTAAAGTGAGCGATTCAGATTTGTACTTATGATGCGCCTCTTCGAAAAAAATCTGTTTCATGATTTTTGAAATGAGTCTTTATTTATATATGAATTAATGTAAATAATTTAAAAGAAATAGGTGTTTAATAAAAGTACTTTCAAGTATAGTGCAGTATTAAAAGAGTTGCAATAGGATTAAATTGAAAAAACTTTTAATTTTATTTTAATTAGAATATATTATTTCAAATTGAAGAAATCTTTCCTATTTTGGTTAAAGTTAAATCATGTATGATCATTATTAGGAATACACAATATACATGTTAACCGATCGACGGTAAATTGTAGTAAAACGAAATTGGAAACGCATTCGTAACTTGTTTGCATTCGAAACGAGAAATCTTTAAATTTTTGTTCAGAATTTCTTTGAAGGAGGGGGGGAGTTGGAAAAAAGTGGCTTACACAAATTATGAATCAAATTTGAGATGCTGTTATCTTTTAATGAAGAAGAAGTACTTTTATGTTAAAAATGTCATGCTGAAGTTAATTGAAATTGCTTTAAAAGAATCAATGCAGCCTATGAATTTTCTAGCAAACAGAGTAAAGAATGTTAAAACTTCTTGTGCCAGGCCTTTTGTCTATAGAAAATTTTACCTACATGAATCCTCTATGAAATATAGCAATTTTACTGTACTTTTTGTTAACAAAACATTTTAATGTTTAATTTAAGTGTTAAAAATACATTATCAGGGTCAAATGACAGATTCACTCTTTCCATCAACAGTCAGCTCTTTTTAATTTTTATGCTAAGGAACTAACGCAAGATTAATAGGACTTATATTTTTAGATCTTTTACATTTTTCCAGAAGAAGAAAAACATTACAAGTAGAATCCTCACGGGATGAAATTATCTAAATACTAGATATGAGAAAATATAACATAAGTGGAGTGAAGCTTTGTTTCTTTTTTGCCGTAATTTATTGGACTAGTATGAAACAATGACTAGATTTATGACTATCATAATTTGTTGTTGGTATTGTCTTTATGTTAGCAATAAACGAAAATCTTTAGGATTGCTCTACTGACATTTCTATGAGTTTGCCTCAACACGGTTTAGTTCTTTCACCGTAAAAAAATTAGCACTATTTTTAGGAGCAATAATTTTTGCTATTTAGATATCAGAAAATGGTTATTTCGAAAAATATGAGCAAGTTACAAGAATGAATAAATATCGTTATAGAAAAATCAAAATTTTAAAATCATATTAGTCATACATATTGACGAATCCCTTGTACGGTGCTGAAGGAACCATCTAATAAATTTGTACTCTAGGAAGAAGGATTAAAGTAAACATTTCAATACTGTATATAAAATTGAATCTATATTCAGTCTCATGTATAGTGATGAAGCGAAATGTTAATTCGAATTTTTACTCCTAGAAATCCACAAGAAGAAGAAAAAAAGAAAAATTAATAACAGAATGGCAGATGAAAAAAGAATTTTAATAATTTGCTCTTTAATCCATGTTATTAGTTTATATCTGTTATTTGACAATGGATTGACGTTTGTACTAAAATAGTATTCGTATTGCTTTACAGTGACTTAACTAAACTTAACCTGATAACTAATTCTACACATTGTACACATGTATATCATGAAAGTGAAATGTTCAATACGTTTCTTGGTTCTAATCTCATTTACTTTAATTTTAAGCTGTTTTAATAAGTATTTTGTCTGAATGGAAACCTGGTTATCATCAAATATCAGCAATGATCAATCAAAGTAAACTATAACAGGATGCAAATGTTTCGTATAATTAATTACAAACGGTGTTCCTTTTTGTTCAAATATGTATTATCTTCCTTGATTACATATGTAAGTATGCTTTACATGTTATAAAAATAAAAGGTATGTATATAATCGGAAAATATCCTTACGAAGTTTAAATTTCATTATAAATCAGTATTGATATAGAGGTACTGTTTGACGTAAGAGCGCTTTTAGGAAGAAGAATATTTTTAAAAAAAATCAAAAGTATCTGATAGATGGCTCTCAGACATTCATTCATTTCCTGGAGTTGAATAAATTATTGTTTATTTAATTAATGACCATTCAGTTTCTGATATTTCGAATATATTTTCCAAAACTGTTGCCCAAAAATTAGGAAATCGATACAGAAAATAGTTATTTATTTATTTCATTTCTATGTTTCATGTATATTTCCTTAATTATTCAGGAAGTATAATTTTCTATAAAATGATTTATTTAAAATCATAGACAAGTTTGCATTTACATTATTGCATAAGAAATATTTCCTCTCGAGTTTCGACAATATAATTTCAAACCCTAAAAGATGAAGGAAGTGAACATTTCAAACAACTTAGCAATTAGTTTTATGACATCATCATTTATTAAATGTCGTTAATAATTTTTTTGTTTTACGCAATATTTTTTATTTTTTACTTTAAAGAATGACACTTAAATTTTCAAAGTTGTAAAAGTAATGAGAAAAGAAGACATATTTCCATTATAAATTGTTATGTGTTAACTATTAAAATTTTTTCGAGTTTCACATTCATCAAAAATAAGTACTCAGAATTTTAAATAATTTCTTATAAAAAGGTTTCTGCAGTAATTGTAAAAGAATTCGGGGCACAGCAAAGATGAAAAATATTTATTAATGATCCAGACCAGACTGGTAATTAGCAACGTAAATGTGTTGAGTCTCTTAATCATTTTGGGGGTTATTTTCTTAAGTACCCACTACTTATTTTTAAGTAATAAAATAATATTGGAATAAAAATTAAATTTTCTCATTAAATATATTTTTCGCATTTATTTTAGCTACCATGTATAAATTACTAATAAAGTCCTACTAATTATGCTGATACGAAATGTTTTTTGAAATAATTAATATAACAATTAATACTATTGCTATAGTCATAAAATTTATTGTTAATTTATAAATTTTTCTAAATAGAATATTTAACACAAAACTATATATATTAGTTTTGAAGTCATTTTTTACTATAAAGAAAGATTATATTTTCCGCTAATAATTCAGAAAATAGCATCTAATTAAGAAAAGAAATTGACAATCGAATCGATCTCCTTTATTATAAAAAATCATTTGTAGAGACAAATTTTTATCTCGACATTAATTACTTTCTACTAAGGATTATTTATCGAAAATGGAGCATATTTTGGTTCATAATCATAGACTGAATTTAGTTCTGCAAGTTTTGCATGAAGAAATGATTTCTACAATTATTTAAACTTTTTGATCATTTTATTTCTTTAAGACACAATTTGATATAGCTAATAAAAATTACAGTTATTCGAAATATTCATCATATTTGGCTAGACTGCCAAATATTATGATGATTATTTAGGGTAATTTTAATTTTTATAAGTCATACCAAAGCTGATTATGAAAGTAGGCCAGTGCCTTCATCTGAATTCTGTTACACCGCATTCTATTTTTGACTCTTAAGAGCCAGTTTTTTTCTCGGATAGTGAGAAGTCTATTTCAACTGACTCCACCCACTCATTTTGAGTCCACCCGTTTTCCTACTTATTACAGGTTTACGTAAAAGAATTTTTTCAAATGTGATCGCAAAAATTATTACGTAAAATTAAAGAAAATATTAAAAGTTATTAAGTAATAATTTTTAAATGGAATCCTCATAGATTCTAAATATATACACCACCCCGTTCATCTGATTTATTTTCAGGAACTTTATAATATCTGGCTTTCTACAGATTTTCTATAACTCAAAGTTATATCTTCTTCTCTATAACAACATGAATGGCTCGCAGGATTTTTCTTTCGGAAATGGCTATTTTATTATTAATGGCTACTATTCTAAATAATGCTTCAACTTATATTAAATTTTGAAATTTTTTATGATTGAAACAATTATTTATAAATACTATAATTTGCAACAGATGATTCGATACAACCTTAATAGATTAATTAAGAAGCATAAATCCCTTTTATCTCTATTCTTTAATCAAATTACTAAATCTTACGACATAAGAATTTGTTTCCTTTGTAATCTTGTATAGTTTAATTAAACATGCTAGAATATTTAATTTGATTCTTTTTTAGAAATCCAATGCATTTTTTGTTTTCAGTAATATCATAGTATGAATATATTTGAGTACATTTGTTTTGAGTTTAGTTTGAGCATTTTTGAGTTAATAAGACATAAAAATAATAGGATAATATAAATGCTTTGAAAGGGTGCTGTCCCATATTAGAAACAACTGATTTTACAATTAGGAAAGGAAACTTTCTGGAAAAAAAGTGAAACTTTTTCATCTTAAATGGTATTTAATAATAAATGCGATTAATTCGAGACTGAGCAAAATACATAACATTTTAGAAAGCAAGAAAATAGCTTTATTTATGGAATGTATTGCGATTGCAAGTACATTTCCAAAATAAATAAATAAATATTACAGGTATATTTTAAACATTGTTTATGCTTATAAATATGCGTTGTAGTTAAAATGAATGCTTTTAAAAGGCAATTCGGGATTGAAAAAAAATATAGAATTTTCAAAGTAGCTTTATTTATGGAATATATTGTGACTTTAACTATATTTCAAAAGAAAATTGAAAAACATTACATATACATATTTTAAACATTGTTTATGTTTATAAAAACACATGGTGGTTATAAATAAATTTCTATTTACAACAACTAAAATCTGCTCAACTGATTGACACTGAAATTGGGACATGAGATACACATCAGGCGCGCAGACGGAACACTGAAGTATTATATTTTACTTTAACATCCTCTGTTTTTGATAAAAATTACTCGTCTCAGAGCATAACTGGATTATCTTTAAGCTGAATTATCATAACTGAATTATCTTTATTCTAAATGCTCTCCAGTAGTCTTCTGTTAATCATATGACAGTAGCATAAATGTTTAGGGTTTAAGAAGTAAAAAGAAATGAGTGTCAGTTTTCTTAAAAACTTTCATTTATTTAATTGCTTAATTAGCACATCTGAGATAATAAAATTAATAGTAATCCCCCTAAAAACTGTTTTCAAATATATATTTGCAAATTATTTCAAATTTCTATCGAAATATTCAGTGCAATAATTAAGTTGATCGAACATAATTCAAAGCAATTGCTATATGTTTGTGCATTTTAAAACTCATGTAGGATCAACTATTTAAAAAATAAATGAAAGTTTTTAAATGAGATAGCATTTACACGTTTATTTATTTACTTGAACGTTGAACTACTTTTAATTTATTACTTGTACAATTAGAGAAAAGAAATTCAAGAAATAAAAAAATAAAGAGACAACAAATAATTTATTACTCTTTTACTCTCGTCTATTTTACAAAACGTTTTTATTTAACTTGACTTATTTCATGTTTGTAAAAAAGGAATTTTTTATTACATAACTTACCATTTTACTTATGTGCTACAGCTTTGAACATTTGCTTTCATATTCACAATATACCGATAAAAATTACAGCATTTTAATATTTTAAATATATAATTAAACCAATAGATAAATCGATTAATTTGATTTAATTTTGATTCTATACTAGAAGCTCCACCTGGTAATGAATATTTAAAAACCTGCTTTCAGGAGGATTTTATAATTTACAATTAATGATCAACTGAATGATAAAAAGCAAAAAATAATTAAAGTACAACAATAAATGTGCGTTTTTGATTATTATGAATTTATGCTTCAAGGTTAATAAACGACATATTATTTATTTCACCAACTATTTACTAGGAGAAGTTGTAATTCCAAATAAAAATTATTTTGTTGTAAATTCAATTAATTTACTGAATATTAATATACACTGATGGAAAAAAAATCCCAGCACTAGGAAGGAGCTGTGCTAGATAAACGAAATTTGGTAGGCGTGTTTATACATCTGAAAGATGACGTCTATTCAAATTACGAGCTACGCGCGTAAGTGTGGCGCTAGTAGCGACACTATGAACTTGCAAATGAGGTTTGCTTTAAATAAGCGCTGTAAGGTTCGTGATCGTTATTTACAGTTGAGATTTGACGTAGTGGGTTAATGTTAGTCAAGGACGATTCTGAGAAGACGAATAAGCCATTATCAACAGCTCACTGAGTTTGAACGAGGTCGTGTTGTAGGGCTACGAGAAGTGGGTTTTCTTTCCGCGATATTGCTGAAAGACTTGGCAGGAATGTATCCACTGTGCATGAGTATTGGTGGCAGTGGTCAAGGGAAGGTACTGCCTCAAGAAGACCAGGTTCCGGGCGGCCACGTGGTACTACTGAGAGGGAAGACCGTCGTATTCGGCGTGTGGCTGTGGCTAATCGTATTACGTCTGCAGCTGAAATTCGAGATGCAGTTGGCACCACAGTGACACAACGAACTGTTACAAATCGGTTACTTCAAGGACAGCTCCGAGCCAGACGCCCTGTAAAGTGCATTCCACTCACTCCAAACCACTGCCGTTTGTGACGTGAGTGGTGTCAAGCTAGAGCTCATTGGAGGATGGAGTGGAGATCGTTGTGTTTTCTGATGAAAGCCGGTTCTGCCTTGGTCGCAGTGATAGCCGTTTGTTGGTTAGAAGGAGGCCAGGTGAACGACTGATAGTGACCTGTCTGCTGCCTAGACACACAGGGCCTACTCCTGGAGTTATGGTTTGGGGAGCAATTTCGTATGACAGCAGGAGCACTGTCGTGGCTATCCCACGCACCCTGACTGCAAATTTGTACGTCAGTCTAGTGATACAACCTGTTGTGCTGCCATTCATGAACGGCATTCAAAAGGGTGTTTTCCAACATGATAACGCTCGCTCTCATACCGCTGTTGTAACCCAACATGCTCTACAGAGTGTCGACATGTTGCCTTGGCCTGCTAGATCACCAGATCTTTCTCCAATCGAGCACGTAAGGGACATCATTGGACGACATCTCCAGCGTCATCCACAACCAGCATTAACCGTCCCTACATTGACCGCCCAATTGCAACAGGCATGGAACTCCATCCCACAAACTGATATCCGACACCTGTACGACACAATGCATGCACGTTTGCATGCTTGCATCCAAAATTCTGGCGGTTACACCAGTTACTAATGTACCAACATTTCACATTTGAAATGGCTCTTCTCGCCAATGGCTCTACCTGTGATCTTGAAACTTTAATCAATTAAATATGTTACCTAGACACATGTATTCCTAAAATTTCATTACTGTACAATAATTTTTTATTGGTGCTGGGATTTTTTTTCCATCAGTGTATTTTTGCAAACTTTCATATTGAATGAATAAAGAAGGAATGTATTATAATGAAAAGAGAGTAAAACAACTGTTTTCTGGTATATATTTATAGTATTTCATTTATTAGTATGAGTTATTCTGTAAATATTAAAAACTAGATTATCTGGTGAACACATTCTGATACCCCTGGAAAGAAAAATGGATCGAGTAGCTTTAACTATTATTATCCATATGATACAGAAATTAAGAACATTTATTTTCCTGGCATGTTTTTAGGACTTGTTGACACAATTCGGACACAATTTTCTTTATTTAGAAGTACTTAATCATAGATGTTGTAAAAAGAAAATCATTTTAATGTAGGCAAGACTAATCGTGTTTTCCTCTTTCTTTTTGAAAATATAACTTTTATTAGCTTTGTGTTGTCATTTTGTCTTCATATATATATATATTTAAATTCGCGATTCTCTCAAAGAGAAAAAGCACGCGCGCCTAGTTTTTCCCATTATCTATATGATTTGCGATATATATTTTCAATAAAGGGCTAAGTTTTTCTTGCTATTCTAGTATTTTGCTATTTAATTTATTGATAAAAGTTTCTGCAGAGGCAGAATCACGCAACCATACTTCTCGCTTAATTCACTTTCTGTCCTCCATATAGTTAAAATGGCGAATATGAATTGTTTTGAAAAAAAATTCAAAGAATTGCTCAGTGCCGTTGTCCGACTTATTTAGGAATTCAGCACAATTTGTTTACGAAGTCTGGTGTGATTCGCCTTTGCGAGAATATAAGGAGAGCCTTTGAAATTTAAAAATGCCTGGAAGAAGTCAAAAAGAATTCTGCTCTGGGAAAGAATATAGAAGAAGAATTATGCTGTAGAAAAAAATGTAGATCATGAATTATATTCTAGGAAAGAATATTAAGGAATAATTCTCTGGTGTGAAGTTGTCAAACATTAATTTGCTCGGCGCATTGATTTATCATTGAGAAAGATTATATTTCTAATTACTAAACGCTATTCTGATGTTTGGGAAAAACGAGTACTCAAATTTAAATTTTTGTTGCTGTTTATTTTTATTCTAAACGAAGAAAGTTTATTTAAGTCCTGCATTTTTATTTGAATTAAGTTTTATTAATGACAGTTTGAAAAAAAATGTATCTAAACGATATATTTGTTAATTTATCAAGCTGACGAAATGCAATTAGTAAAAGTTGCATCGCTTTGTCAAACGTTTCATTTTTTAATTGATGAAAGATTTTACTAATGCCTAAATTAAAGTACATTAAAATCTTTGTAAACAAAGATTTAATTACTGAAATTGCATGAAATAATATAGTTTCAACTGCAGTTCAACAAATACCAGTTTTTATTAATTTTTGAAAAAGTAGATAATTTTGGATTTTTTAACCCATTTTTGTAAGATAAAATTCTGTTCAAATAATATACCATTATTTTGGATTAGGTGCTGCATTAAATCATATCTAACCCTATCGATAAATATGGCTATATTTATTTTCACTAAGCATTGTCTACTTTAACTTTTGAAGACAAATTGAATTTCTACCAATTTCAGATATGAGGTGTGATAAAAAAAGTTTACAAGCAGTAGTATTTGGAAAGTAGAAGTTGTGAATGGGAATCTTTTTACCCAGAGTGGAAACAGATGGCGTTAGTTGTCTTAGACCGGTTGATCGAGCACGTAGTGTTAGTACTAAGGACTGAAACAGTAACAGCACTGGCAAGACGTCTAGAGAAGTGGTCTTACAATGTGAGAGTGAGCCTTGATACGATTTTTAAGGGCCAAGAATGTGTTCTCATCAGGACAATAACAGAACAATTGTTGAAGTATACGGAGGAGAAGCAATGAATCGACAGCTGGCGGCGAAATGGTGTCGTTGTTTTGAAGCTGACAGAGAAATTGTTGGAAACGATTAGGTGGGAGCCCTGGAGCTACCCCACACCATACAGCCTCGATGTGACTGTGGGTGACTATTTTCTTTTTCCAGCATTGAATAACTCATTGAAGATTGCACTTATCCGAAGCAAGGCTCATATCAGACGGCGATGTTCAAAAAGCTGCCCCATACCTGGCTTAATAGCCAGGTATCTAATTATTAGCAAAGCGGGTTAAAAAATTGGTCAAGAGGTGTGATAAATATATCAATAGGTTTGGTGATTATGTAGAAAAGTGAACCTGCATTACCATTTGTAATCTGTGTCTATTGTTAATAAAGCATTTTTCCTTTACCTTGTAAACTCTTTTTCCGATCATCCCTCATATTTATTGAATTTGAAAATAAAGAATCACATTATCATGAACTTTATATTATTTGTTAAAAACTTAAAAAATGACGTATAAAAGTAAAAAAAGTGATAATTTATGAAAGTAATATTTAAAAAAATTCAGCACCTTATTGCATTTGGCAAATTTGGGCAGGATGAACAGCAAAATGTGTTCAAAATGCAAGCCATTTTCGGAATCTTCACCCAAACTTTCTTCAACGCTTTCTTTTCAGATACGATCACATCATTAGCCTAGTTTGGGTTCATTGCCACCGATCTCTGGGCCACTTCGAAACTTTCTCGTATACTCTTTAATTAAGGTATTATTCTCCTTGAAATTGTGGATCTTGGGTAAAGTCGTTAACGTTACCTGTAATCAAATTTTTACTACACTCAGGACTGCAGACCGAGGCTAGGCTGAAGGATAACAAAGGAGGAGAGCCTTTCTCAAGCTGAGCTTTGCGTAAAGTGATAGAAGAGTGCTCACTAGTGTTTTGTGCTTTGCATTATTGAAAAGAAATAATGTATTTTGACCTGATTAAGGGAACCGTGGACTGTATCAGGCACTTTTGGGAATTATTCAGTTAGGGTTATAGTATTTTTTATGCATGTATATCAAAATATAAACAGTCAGGCTTCTTAAAAATCCTTTTAAAACAAAATATATTATTTAAAAGATTTAAAAATATTTCAGGCGATTAAATTTTTTATTACCCAATGTAAACTTATTTAGAACAAAGTTTCGTATGATTTTGTAATTTCAATTAAAAGCCAATATTTTAGAAATATTTTTATGCACACTCACTGAATTTTCACATGAATTTTATGTTTTTCTGAACTAAAATTGGCTTTAAACCAGCTAAAATAACTTGTAGCGTAAAATGTATACTCTATTTTTTAATGTTTAATCAAAATCTTTATTATCAATTTCATTTAATTTTTTCAAAAATTCAGATATTTTGAAGATATTTTAATCTATTTGCAATAGTATAGAAGAAAGCTATTACGATGCACTTTTTTCCTATTAATTTTCAAATATTTATTTTACCAAGCAATACATTTTATAACACTATTTTAGTTGAATATAAAAATATATTTTGATAATGAAACGATATAAATAAAATTACAAATTGCCGTTCATTTTTAATTATTTCAAAGTCCATTGTTCCCTTAAAATCAAAACTTGGTACATGGCAACAATTTTAATTAAAGATCATATCCTACATTTTGTTAATTTCAGTAGTTGTGTATTTAATTTATTCTTTACACTAGTGTATATAAATCAACTAGTGGACAATTATGTGACGGTATGGCTTAAAAGTTGATATAAATCTACATTTGAAAAAAATAAATTTTTATGTCATATCTTTATAAATCGTATTTTATCTTTTATTTATCTTAATTCTTTATTTTATAAAAATAAATCTGACTTTTTATGATGTATAGTTAGTGTGTTTACTTTTACTCAGACAGCCAAATTTCTTTTGGAGGGAATTTGAAAGAAATCTCTAATTTGATAATCTGAAAAGAAAACACAGATATTTCATTTATATGTTTCACAACTTTTGTGAGTTAAGGTAATAGACATACAGAGTGACTAACAGAGAGACAGAAAAAAAAGTATTTCTTGAATTCATGCATTAAGATTCCGAAAGAAAGAGTCTCTAAAACAGAGATATTCATCAAAATTTCTTGGTGAAATATTTTGATGACTATAATACATTATTCTTGCATATTACATATTTTGATAATTTGGTTTAAAATAATAATAACATTATTTGAAAAAAGATTAATGAATTTTAGAAGTAAAAAAATATACTAGAAATTTGTGAATATTCGCGAAAAAAATTATTACAACTACAAAGTTATTGATAAAGAAAAATGGGAAATATTAATTATTAAAAAGCAAAAAAAAAACTAATAACAATTAAAAAACTGTAGAAAAAGTTTGCATTTGTCATTTTGTCACAATTCAAGATCGCAGATTTGCTCCCAGGTGTGTGTGGGGGTTCTTTATGGTAATGTTTGACTTAATTACCATAAGCAAGAAAAAGAGAAACTTTAAATAAACTAGAAACAAAATTGCCTCTCCCAGATATTTTACCTAAAATTGCAATCTAACTTTTAGTGGAAAGACAACTTATAGCAAGTCCATTAGAGTATAAAATTTCGTAAAGGTAATTTTATGGCATAGTTTAAAAAAAGTGAAATCAGTTCTGCTTTATTGTATTTCTTTCTAAAATAAAATAATAATTTAGTCACTAAGATGTCAACGATTTCTTGTCATGTTACCTGCATTATGTTTTGTCTGAGATCAGAAAAAAATATTGCTTAAGAAACGATTTTAAGTCATTATGCAGTTTAAGAAGATTTTTATGAGAATGTTCAATTAGTTAAATGTTTTTTAAAGTGACCGAAAGGGCGCCAACATTTTGATTCTGTCAGGGTAGATTATTAAAATCAATAAATCATGCTAATTTAGTTAAAAATACATTGAATGACATTAAAGGACATGATTTACATGGGGAAAAAACTATTGAGGACAATAACATTTAACCTATATGCATTAAAATAATACTCGGGACCTATATCATACTTTACGCTAGCTTCCAAGACATGGACTGATTGTTCATGGCAACGACCGATAGAGGGCCGAGGAAAACAGTTACGGTTACAAGCCTAAATACTTATCTTTAGAAACTTCAAAAGTTGATTGAAAAAAATCTGATATGCCATTTAGAATTTTTAATGTAGTGAATTCTTTTTTGTTTATTTTTATTTATTTTTTGTTTGTTTTATTCATTATACACGAAGCAAAAAAAAATATATATATTGAAAACGAAACAAATGTGTTCTTGAGAATATATCAACATCCACCTGTGCTTGAAGGACCCAAATTTGTATCAAACGAAAATAACAAAATTACTGCTGAAATGCTCAAAGAAATACATCCCTTATTAAAAAAATATCTATTATGTGCAATATTTCTTGTCTACTTAAAGACTACTATTAGAAGAAACTACTATTTCTACTATTAGAAGAAAACTGTTAATATGATAAGATAATTTCAATCACCATTCTCAACTAAAAACTCACTAAATCATTTATTTTTGCATATAAAATAATAAAAATAAAATAAAGTTTTCATAAACAATTATTTAGGTGTGCTTAAAAGTAGAATAAAGGACATTTTAATCAAAAATCTGGAAAACAATATAAAATTACAAACTTACACTAAATTACTTTAGATTTTGCGGCTTACATACAACAAGAACACTATTTTTTAAATTTTTGTAATAAATGAGTGAACATGGTAGGTGAACATGGTCCTGCATATTATGGAAAATATTTTTTCTTCGATTTTGAGTCTGTATAAGGAAACAAAGATATCAATAATCGAAAAGTCCGAAACCACAAAATAATTATCATAGAACTTCGTTAAATAATCATAAATTTTTGTTTCTAACAATTATTTTTACATTCTTTGTGAAAGAATGGAGCAAATAAATGGAACAGTATGTTGATGCTAAGGATGTGTCAATGGATTTTGGTCAAATTATTTTTGGCAATTCTAATACGGATTCTATTTTTTTTGTCGTGTCTGTGTTTTCACGGAAAAGGGGTGCAGTAGCTTCTAAGGGTATAGACCCCTGAATACCCAGAGGGCAGAAGTCTGACTTGTAGCTCAAACGCACGACACAACCCTTTTTAGGGGGCGGTCGAACTCATTCATCCCTCCGCAAGTCAGAATTTAGACCCAAATCAGACACCGACTCATCCCTGATTCAGTACCCCCAGAGGTATCGTTTTGTTACGGGAACTTGGAGGACTTTGCAGTCTCGACATATTTAACATGCCCCAACTGCCATTAGCCAACATGGCGGTCTTTGGCTGAGACGAGGACAGAACCCGCGACCTTTCGGTTACGAGACTGACGCTCTACCAACCAGGCTACCGCGGCCTACGGATTCTATTATAATTAACATTATAATTAATTTTTCTCAAGCTCACTGTAATTTGCAACTCCTATATGGATTTAAAATTTAATTAAATAATTGATTAATAGATAATTAAGCTCTAAAACTATCGGAATACTTCACCACTTAAGGGAAAGCACAACTTTACAAAATTTTTGAATCTTAGCATATGATGAAGTGAAGTAAGAGGGAAATCGATAAAAAAATTATATTTCTATTTTTTTTTAAGAATTTAATTTTCAATAAGTTTCTTGAATTCAATTTCTAAAGTTTGCATTAAACGACTGAAATATGATAAATTAAAATAGTGACTTTTTAGAAATCTTCTGTAGTATTCTACATTCAATGGGTTATGAATAATTGTGCGATGTTTAAGAATTTTTATCTTCAGAATATGAATGCAAGCACTTAGATTACTTAAAAAGTTCTGTCGGCATTTTTTCAAAAAAAAAAAAAAATGTCCTATGAAAATGTAACGTTTTGCAACTAACAGACGCAAACCTCCATTTCAGATTTATTTTTAAATATTAAGACATTTTTTTCTTACCCTTGAATATACATTTCTATTTTACTTGCAACAGGCTTTACAAAATGCAAATATATGAATTTTTTGTAAATAAATTTCAAGCTTATACCATTTATATAAACTTAGCATTGAAATAATCAAATATAACTTCAAAGACCCATCTTAATTTAAATATGGTTACTAATAAATTTTACCATGGATTTTAAGAATAATGATATAATAATTATTATTTTGAATATAACTTAGACTATAATGACATAAAAAATTCTAAGAAACTAAAAAGGCTATATTTAAGCTGTATAAAATATTATATTCATTTGATAAAAATTCTAATGTGAAATCGAATATTTGCTGTAGAGCTAGCTCGCTCATATATAAAATTTGTTTAACCATGTTTCAGACTCATATTGCCCTTTTCACATGCGTGCCAAGTCAGAATATTTATGACATTAATTTAAACTTGGAATTCTGTAATCTTGCTTCTGCGAGAAAATGAATTCAAAGTGGTGGCCGAAATTCTTGTTTGATTATAATAACTGAAAGAATGCATATCCGTCATATCTGAATATTGTAAGTGGAATGTGCAATCGACTTTTCCTACCTTTTGCATTAGAGAGAAAAATTCTCCCATTTAACTAAAGGATGAGAGCGATTTATCAGCTTGCTGGAGTCAAATATTCAGTGCTTTGCAATTAATCAGAACTGGAGTTTAGCTGTTCAATTCTACTTTGCCATTAAATAGAGTGAAAACTTCTTGAATTGTTTACTATTATAGTATTCTAGCAAATTATGATGTATGAAACGTTTTGTATTTTCAGAAAACTTACAGAATCTTTATTTTCAGTAATAAAGGCCGAATCAGTTCAAGTCAAAGAAATTTTGATTTATATGATACAGAACTGTAATAAAAGCCAAAATTATTCCTCAGTTAAAGAAATGCATTTAATATCGTTTGTTCAAGAAGATGAATCAAAACAAAAAGTTCATGATTACCTTAATCAAACATTCAATGTTTATCTTCATTGGTCCTGCTCTTCTATTTTTTACTATTAAAAATAAGTCAATTTAACCTAACGATTAATTATTAAGAAATGTAAGATAAGAAAGTCTTCTGTATTTCAAGATTGATTACTAATTTTTTCAGCTATTTAAATTAATGTTATCTTCATATTGTTTGTAACATTTTTTTTGAAATTGTAGTGCTGATAAATACACCACATACATTTAAAAATAAATATAGTATTATAAATTTAGTGTGTCAATAATGCAGTGGAAAAGAAAGTAATTTTAATTAGTTTGAAGTTGTATCGCAGGATTATTTTTTGGTACTAAGTCCTTTTTAAGTTACTGTATCAGATTTGAATACAAAATAAGAGTACGACAAAATATCTAGAGTGATTTATTTGCATTGGCCCATGCTGCTTTGAGATATTTAACAATTCGGCATCATATTGCCAAATAGCATTCTTACTCAATATTCTCAGGAAAAATTCTAAATTTCTAAGAATTCAGTGCAGATTCTGATTTAAAGATTGTATATTTATATTTTATGATAATATTTCAATAAAATTAAGCAAATTAAATTGATAATTAAAAATATACGCAATGAATTAGCAGTTCTATAAATTTTTGAAATACGATGCCTAGTCAATAAGATCACTGAAATACAACAAAATGTGACAGTTAACACAATCACTAATATATTTTAACTAAATAAAAACCACTAAAAAAATTTTATATAAAAAAATGTGTTATCAAAAGAAACTGAAAAAAGAATGATATGCGTCTATTTCCTAAAATTATTTACTTTGTTCTGAGCTTTTAATAGCCAGGTAACATTTTTCCTGAATATATATATATATATAATCGTAATAAAATAACCATAATTCAGAATTTGCCATACTGTTCGTCAACGGATTCAGAGACGACCGCATTTCAATGATTCTATCTCATAAAGGGGTGAGGCGCGGAAAGGATGAGCGCATTTCCGATATTCACCTTTGATCTTGGATTTCCTTCATTAGATACTTTTTAGTTCAATTTTTTTTCCAGTGTATGGGAGTGTTGTCATTTTCGACAGTTTTGTATTTTAACTCAAAATGTTTTGTAAAAAAAATTACCAAATTTTAAGAACAGAAAATTTTCATTTATTCTTTATAATTAAATGTTTATGCCCTGTACATTAAATAAAAATTGCTCTGAAATATTTTACTGTGCATTAGTACATACCTTTTTCCTTCCGTATTGTTAATTATCTGTAATGATTACATCTCATGAAACCGCGACTCTTTATAGTTAAATGCAAGCATCTATTTTTTTTCTTCATATTTTCTTTCACTCATATTTTGACGAATTAAACCCATCCTAACGCATGCGCAAAAGTTCGGAGTGTTTTACAATCCGTTGCCAAACAGTACCAAAATTACTCGATATAGCTGGAATAACTTTAAATATTTTTTAATCACTTAAAATCAGAAATCACAAAATATCATTTCATTAAAAATGTCAATGAGTACCTAAAAAAATTATATATATACGATAATAAAATGGGTAGTGTTTAATGCGTAGGAAAATAAGTACTACAAGGAGTGCAGCTATTAACAAAACATTAAAGAATCATTTTGAAAAAAATAAATAAAATCCTTTTGAAAATTATTGCTAAGAAGTTATTTTAATAAATTTACCTTTTTACCTACTTTGATGTTAGTCCTTTAATCTTTAAAGAAAAATTTAAGCTCATTAACACGAGAAGAAGCTTTAAATGTAAGAACATTTTTTAAAATTGAAGAGGCAAAATCCATCTACTTGCAATATACTATTATGAAAAAATGGCTTTAGTGTTTGTTTAATTAATTGGGAATTAATCTCTGGATGAATACAATATGGTTGGCTTAAAGTCAAATGCAAATTATTTCTTTTGATCTAACAAAATTTATGAAAAATGGGTTCGAAGAAAGAGGATAAGTACTGTTTCCTATTAATTGAGCTTAAATGATTTTAAGAAGTCTTTTTTTTTTAAATAAAATTATCTCTATGTTTTACGAAAGCTTCTAGTGTTTGACATGCATTAAAATATGCATTATGAACTCATAAAGGAAGTTGAATTACTTGCAATTCAAATATCCAAAAGCTGGGATATTTTCATTAATGCAGATACCTAATTAAGAGATGATTCATATTCGATACCTCGTAGTTTAATTTCATCTTTCAAGTTCTTTAGTCAATTAATGATGATTCTCATCATTTGTAGATTTCGATAAATGGCGAGAGGAGCGGTACTTCATTCTTGAAACTTCCAGTGAAAGCAGTATTAGAGCTTCAGAACGAATAAATAAAAGATGTATTTTTATTGAAAATAATTTCCTATTCCAAATCCCAGGCTCTATGACAAGCTTCCACTTAAGTAGGGACATTACTATTTTTACCCTTTATATATATTCCTATTTTATGGGAACTGGTTGCTCTTAATAAGTTTGGGAAAATTGAACTAATGTATTTGGGAAGTACACAGTCTATTTTCAACAATAGTGCACAATACAAAACAAGACAATAAGACTAAAAATGGAAAACAACAACAAAATATTAATCTTATAGTATATTTTCATTTTTATTCAATTTAACTTGTTTCACTTTTGTATAT